>JABXWE010025385.1:0-17240 GCA_014611495.1 Limonius californicus
GCTTTTCCATCATATTAAAGCTTAAAATATATATTATTTTATATTGGTAAAACTCCAGGGGATAGAACAGAAATAGAACGTATGTATTTGTTTATATTAAAAGCACTTTCTCTAAGACTGATAGTTTGGAAGATAAAACATGACATAATGATATTTTAAATTTAAATTGAAAGTTATATGATTCAAGCCCAAAGTTTGTCCTCAAAATGTAACTCCGTCCGATAATAAAATGTTGACTTTAAAATAGAATTTCGATATGAAGCAAATTTATATTATTTTAATGGATTACTCAGTGTTTGCCGATATTTGATATTATTTAGTACTTTATGAACTGAGTATTTTCCGAACTATAGTATGTTATCTACTGGTTTAAACGAATTGCCACGAAAACATGGATTTCTGATTTTTGAAAGTTGAGTAAGGCTTTAAAAACGCAAGGAAGCTTAAAAGCCGGGAGATATGGCTTTCAGAATATTATGCAAGTAAAATTGGCGATACAATAACCTAAGCGTAAACGGAACATACTATTCATTGTAACAACTACAAGAAGAACGTATAAATGGAAAAAGGAAATGGATAAAAACACCGAAACAAAGAAAGTGAGGTAAATTACATAAATGACATAGCTCGAAAAACTAAAGAAGAACTAAGAAAGACCAGTACACAAATTTATGTATGTTCCTAGAATGTAAGAACTTAGGCTAAGGAAAGAAAATTAGACTAAATAGATAACGAATTACCAAAATAAAATAGACTGGAGAAGGGTGTATATAAGAATAGCTAACGGTAATAGTATAATATATGTAAGAAAGGATGAACAAGCTATAACCATAGGCTAATAAATACTTATTAGCCTATGCTATAACTAATAAAAGAGCAGTGCGCTTTATATTGCAGGTATTAGAAAACAATCAAAGCACAGAAAAGATTGTATTGTCTAAGCTCAGAGCAACATTCAAGAACAACATAATCGTAAACATATACGAACAAAAAAAATGAATATAGAAACAAAATATAAATTCTGCAAGTAGATCCAAGGTACACTACAAAAAGTACAAAGAACTAAAGAAGTATAAACTAGTCAAAAATTCAATTGGGGACTGAAATGCAAACGACGGCAGCGGAAATAACGAGTAATGGGAAAATATGGAATTGGGGTGATAAATAATATTAAAGATCTGCTTGTAAAGCTTTGTTTATGAAGGATTTAGTGATAGACATAAAAATGCGTAAACAAAAAACATCTACGAAAAGACAATAGCAGTATTGGGGAGGGGGGCAAAACATTATATTGATAATATAATTAGAGAGTAATAGAATGACAAAATACTCTATAATGTGTTAGAATAAGGAAAGGATTGGGGTCGGATCAGAGTACGCGAATAATATTAAATAACCAAAAAGTGTTAGAAGGGTTAAAAAAGCTGATCACAAATTGAGAAAAACAAAAAAAGAAAAGAAATGCGCAGAAATACATGAATGGAACTGGAAAGAAGAATATTAACAAAGGAGGATAAGCAAAAGGGAATATAAAGAATGCGAGACTCAACATACAGACCTAAACCTAAAGGAATGGGCCACCAGGGATATAACGAAACACTAACTTTAATATGTGATCAAACATGCACACTAAGAGTTATACTAGAGCACATTACCAAGACCTCAGCAGAAGTGTAAGTCAATTAACTGTTATCTTTACTTTGCAATTAAAAAGCCCATGATAGGGTTTTCAAACACAATATATATGCAATAAACTAATACTAATTTTCAAAAAGACCCAAAACGATGTTCAATGAGACACCCGAACTTTCTTCCGTTAATTTACAGTTTGGACGGATTTTGTAACATTTTAGATATTTTTTTGTAGCAATCTTATTTTAGCACATGAAAAACATGCGAAACTTGTAGTAATATTTAATCTAGCATATTTTAATATCAGAGATAAAATTTAAAAAATATAAAAAATACGTTCGGATATTTTACCCATTTTATCAATGCAAACAAAAAAGTCGTAATAAACATGGGTTCGAAATTCAGCCGTTTTCGAGATTTTTTAAAAAATAAATATTGCTTGTTATTTCAATAAGTTCCCGACTCATTAAATCAAATAGCCGTGTAAAAAAACATTTTAATTGCAAATAATTAAACTAGATGTTCTATATGTCCTCCTTCCATTTGTACGCACCCTTCGCATCTCCGTAATAATGAAAGCCGCGTTCTTTCAAAGATGCCCGGATTCATACGAATAGTCCGGCAGGCATGTTCTATTCGTTCTCGCAATTCGTTTAAATTATTCAAGGGCTTAATAAAGTAACGACTTTAAATATCCCTAATACAAAAGTCGAGCGGATTGAGGTCAGGAGATCTAGGTGGCCACACAATTGGTCACCCTCGCCCCATCCACCTGCCGTTGTAATTTTCGTTTATGAAATTTCTGACCATGATTGAAAAATGTGCAGGAGCCCCATCGTGCATCAACCATTCACCAATCATTCTATGAATGAGAGGTACATCTTCTAACAATAGTGGCAAGGCATTATGCAAAAAGTCAAGATACAATTGACCAGTCAAACGGTTCGGAAGAAGAAAAGGTCCTATCATATAGTTTCAAAAAACACCAAGTTAATTGAAAATCGTTGTTGATGATTCGATTGAATAGTAGCATGAGGGTTTTCATCCGACGAAACATGGCTGTAGTGGAAATTAAAAATGTGATATCTTGTGAAACTTGCTTCTTCAGTAAAGTAGTTTTCTGCAACTGTTGTCAGTGCCCATCGGTAAAACACCAGACGTGTAGCATAATCAGAGACAATAAGAGCCTGTACTCTTTGAATATGGTATGGGTACAATCACTCTTCGCGTAACATTCTCCAAATTACGGAAGCATTAATATTTGTTTCGGCAGAAAGTCTTCTGGTACTGGTACTGGATTTTCTTCAATCCTTCTTAAAATGTTAAGTTCCGCTTTCTTGATTTAAATGTGCTAACTTCGGATAAACGTTATGCAAATTGGTAAAAAATTTGTTACACGGAAGTGCTCGGTTCGGAAATGCTTAGGTGATCTAGTAGTTAGCGCATTTGCCTTTAGATCCAAGGAACGCGGGATCGAACCTGGCCGAGGTCGGTGAGATGTTTCTAGCGGGGAAGCATCTGAAAGTGCGCCTTCTGTCGGATAAGAAGTAAAGCCGTAGGTGCTGTGCCACTGCGATGTGTGACACGTTAAAAATCACTACTGGGGTTGGAATTACCCCAGATAGGCAAAATCCTTAGTTAGGATGTACAATAAACCAGTGCTTGAGATGCTTGGAAAACCGTGTCCTAGATCTCGCTCTTTCGAATCAACCACACATTAAATGTATATCGGCCATTTCCGCATTGCTATACATATTACAACAACAACAATAACAATATTGACACTTAGACAACTCAAACAAATGTTGTTTTATCCACTTCCATAGCAGACGTGATAAATACGATTCTGCACTCCTACTCTGCGTAAATAATTTGGCTGTATCTTGAAAACGGTTGATTTTCGAACCCATGTTTATTACACCTTTTTTGTTTGTATTGATGAGATCTATAAGTGGGTAAAATATCTGAAGGTATTTTTTAAACACCCTGTTATATTAGTTGTTCTACGTTGAATCATGAATATTTTCAAATTAGATGACATTCGCCCATTTTGGGTCATTCATCTGATTAGGCAAAAACACATAATCGAGTAACAAGTTTTTGCTATGGAAGCAGAAGGAAAGTAGGAATACCATATATTAACATATTTTATAATAATATAATTATTATCAGTGGCGGCTTGTACTAAATGGCACAAGGGCACGTGCCCACCCAACCACCAAGATAAACACAGAAAGAAATTCGCATGTAATTCAGTGTATTATTTTAATTTCATTATTTTAACGATGGTATCAAATTTTCCTTCCGCACCAAAGGCGCGGGTAACACGCTCAAAACTATGTTCCGGGGAACGCTCTGATTGGTACCTATGTAGAGCAACATTCGGATGCCCATCGGTTATCTTCGCTATACGCGATATACCAGGCGAATGGGGCACCGAGCACATTGTTCCCCATTTAAAGTCAACGTTTGAATTTGGACTTAGGAGCGCTGTTTTCGCGCAATCGCGCGTTTGAATTCAAAGACGAAAGTGAGGTTTTTTCAATGATGGAAGTTAATTGTGTGCAAAAAGATCGACTGAACGCATTGGCGGTCCTATCAATAGAAAAGAAGTTCGTCCAGTCTATCCCGAATTTTGACAACAAAGTCATAGACGTCTTTTCCAGCATGAAAAATAGGAGAATGGATTTTATGTACAAAAAATAGGTAAGTTTTTTCTTGTGCCCACCCTCTTTCTTAACTCACGAGCCGCCACTGATTATTATATCTAATAAATGCAAATACTCTGCCTAAAAAATATCAATTGAACATAAATAAAATCTCAACCGTTGGTTTTCTAATTATATAGGTAACTATTATTTCCATTCAATATTATTATCATTAAACTGAAAATTAAATACAAATATAGTTCTATAAAGAAACTCATTAGTAGATTCCCACATATAATAACGAGAGTCATTCAAACGTTAACGGTACAATGCTTATTACTTAAAATACGAAACTTTCATTGATTAATGGTTTCAAAAATCACGTACAATTAATTTATTTGGGGCTTTGGAGGCAGTGCAGATGTTCATTAGTTCTGGTGTGGTGCATAGCCATTGTCGAGCATTATTGACTTATTTTATTTTACTAGGCCGGATTGTTCTTTATATTATTTTAATTGGGTTGTGATAGTTTTTTGCTCGTTTCCCGCACAAAAAGGTGGCCATAGGTGACTTTTAGACGATTAGTGCGAAAAATAGACGATTGCTTGAGTTTTTGCAGCATGGGGGTGGAGTAGACGGGCGGCTGTATAAAGAGAATTCATTCATTAGTGTCATCCACTAAGTTTATTAAGAGAATTAATGCTTCTGATTTTAACCTCTGGTTTCCTCATTCTTTTTCTGCACAATATAATCAGGGAAGACATTTTTATAGATGGAATTTTCAGCTGATTGTAATTGGAAATTAAATTATTTTTGTATTTATACGTGAATATTGGGCCACGAAAGTGGTTTGGTATAAAAAGAACAATCCTGACTGTATCGGTTTAATATATTTAGCAGTGCGTTAATGGTTACTTAACTAAACACAATGCCAATATATGAAGTAATTAAAAACTTGCAGTTCCCATCAGTCTAGTTGAGACGCGATCAGGAATATCTGGTTTTAATCCTGACGGCGGCGCGGGGATTACATCTTGCGCCACATTATAACTGTCATTGCAAAACATTCGCCTTGTTCCTAATGAGCCAATTAAACCCTTTTGCAATACGATAAAACATAAATAGCTATGCCATTTTCAATTAGACACTTTACACCGAGTTTATAAACACATACATAAACATTTATGGTAATTAATATATACGTCAATTATTAAGGGTCAAGATCTGAGATCAATAATCTATAACAGCACTGAAAATATCTAAAGCGATATGGCAGAAATAATGAAAATGCAGCTGCAACATAATCATGAATATGGAACATTACCTACAGAGAGCTGTGGAAGTACTCAGGTAGTGCTCATTCATATTAGGCTTTTTAGCATTTTTGGGTGACATATTTTCCACAAAAATACTTAAGTTAGAGGGCTGCTAAAATGACCCAATGTTTATTTTCTATTGTTGCCTTAGTTGTGATATCTTTTAACAGGTGGATTCTTTCATAACCTCTTCTTTGAATTCTTTGTCTCGGTATACCTGTGTTGCGCGTTTTAAAGTAGTAAAGCGTAGACGATCTACAATTTAACGTGAACTCCGAACCACGGGAAGTGTAAACACGTCTACTCCAGAGAAGACACTAGGCGGAATACCTCGCTGGTCTGCAACTGCCTTTTCAGGGAGAACAGCCATTAAAAATTTGATATTGTCGTACTTGCACCCCAGACCTTCAGTGTAGACACCCTGACCTCTACCCCAAAATCGCATCCAGCTTTATAACTAGTAGATATCATAGCCAAGATTGAAACAGGGTGAAAAGACATAGATCATAAGAACTGATGGTAAAAATTACCAACTTAGTGCAAAAATACAAAAAAACAGCTTACGTTTCTGATGCATTTACTGAAATTTCTTCACCTTATTGCAAACTGCCATACTCGAAGATTGTAATGCATGCAATCGTAATGTTCAAATTTATCTAATTTCCTTACAATCAGAACAATGCCAAGATTTTATTATCAATTTATTTTGGTGTGTACTATCGTGTGTTATATTTTGGCTGCCGTTTGGTTTTCAGGGTTCACATAAACGGCTCTAAGCCTCGGAAGGATTAGGTAAGGGAATATTATGATTTGTCGATGTAAAAATTAACATTTAATTTATAATTATCAGGTCGGTTTAGGATCCGCTTAAGTAAAAACTATTCGACAACATAATATTGCGCATAAGGCCTGCCTGCTTTGATATCTACATATTTATGTAATACAGAAAGGTATATTTGCAAACTTCAAACTACATGAAACCATTCGACGTCGTATGTTAATTGTAAGTTGTTGGCCCAGACCCATTCATTATTGCTAATGTGTCTATAGTCCTTTTACTCGCAAAAGATCATGGGGACCTTCTCTTCTATGCTTGTAGTGTGCAGGTAAAATAATTTACACAAACAGAGAGTACCTATTGTTTAATGCAGGCTTTGAACCGCGGGAAGTGTCTCGCGCTTCTTCTTCAGAGAAGGTGCTCTTGACAGAAGGTACTTTAGTGGTTTGCCATTATCTTCTGACGGGAAACGGCCGTATAAAAATCGGATGCTTTTGGATCTAGAATGGAACTCAGCTCAGTTCAGCTCTGTCCAACATACTAACTGCTGGTCCACGACAGTAAGTTTTGTTCTTGTCAACACTCTGCAGTTGGTACCGGGTACTGACGAAAACTCTCCTACTCCCTGAAATAAAATTGGAGAGCCCTACATCCGACAATGGATTGCATAATAAGCTGATTGTGATTGTGATTAACGAAAACAGGACCCTTACCATTTTCCTTCTATTTACTAAGATGAACAAATGGAATTTGATATGGGTAAAAGTAAGATTCAATTATTTTTTGATGTCGATTTTGCCCTAGGAATGATGACGCTATAAAGGTTGATCATTATTATTATATCAATTTTATACCGCTTCGGTTTTCCAGGAAGTAGCCGTAAATGTCTTACATTAAAAATAAAAATAAAAACAGACAAAATTCTATTTATGTAAATGTGTTTCAATAGAACGTTCACCAACGGGAAGAAGCCGGAGTGGTTTTTAAAGAACAGACAGAATTGTCTATAACGAAAAAGAAGAAGAATTGTATCTTTTATAACTTCAAAGCTTTTCCGAATACAAATATGAACCAATATTCTTGTCTATGAACAATCGACTTTAAGAAATATTTAAAACACTCCAAATTGATAGTAATTGACAGCACACGGCGATGAAAATATAAGCATTTAAAAAAAAATGTACCAAATTGCTAATAGCTTAACCCTAATCTCATGCTTTGAACTACATCTGCTGCTTCCACTAAATACAGAGTTTGCCATGGTATTTATTGTGAACAGAACGAGTAACTGGGTAATTTGAACATTTTAAAGTTCATAAAAATAATGAATTAAATTATAAGTAGGTACTGACTTTATAGCTTCCTAGATAATCAAATTTTCTAGTAAACAAAAAAATTAATTAATTGCAGTAGTCACCTAGTGGATTTTCTGCTCTTATTTCTTGCAAAATAATATATACATTAACGTTCTCTTAGCTTTACACTAGTACCGATAACGAATTCTACTTGTGAAAACGCGCAAGGGTTTAGTACTTTAATACCTTAATCATTATCATTTCAGATTTTCAAGATGTGTTCGTTTTCTCCTGATATAAAAAAGAATCATTCGACACTGAACATAATTTCATTGCATTCTGGTTTCGCAGGGACTACTTGCTTAATTCAAATAAAATTTGTAGAATCTACAACAAATTTGTTCAGACTGCAATCAATAGTTTTTTCTTGACAACTTGACTATATGATATTACGTGTTTCATTATATACATGAAATTTTCAAAAATAGATGAGCAGCAATAATGAATTAAAATGTTATGTAACCTAGACGTCTTTATACCACATTATTAATTTTACACAATATGTTTGTACGGTTTTCGAAAAATACTGATTAAAAAATTTCATTATTTATAACCTTTCGTTATTTTCGTGGCTGATTTGAAAGTGCAACGCTCTGCTACAAGTCTGAAAAATCATTGCACACTTTAAAACCGAATCATTTTAACTAACATATTATGCCCAATGCTGATCTAAATTTTTCTGGAAGTTTGTATACAGGATGATTTACGGGAGAGTACTAATCTACCATTCCACAAATAGGCAACCCAAGATACACATCAAGATTGCCTCACTTTTAATATAACAAGGGAATTAAACTGTTCTGTTTCTTATTTACCAACGAAGCACTGGTAAACAGGGGAAAACAATCACTGTATAGTACATTGGTAAGTTTACCTTAGTTTTCTTCGGGTAGCAAGTAGAGAGAGAGGCATAATTTGGCGTGTTTCTAGATACTCCCTTGGAAAATGCAAACCTTAGATGTTTTTGCCAATTGGGAACAAAATATTCGCCGCACAAATTTTCAAAGCGTTTGTCGCAGCAGCGGCATATCCAGAGGGTCAGAAAAGGGGTTCGATATTAATCCGCAAAAGCGATAAGCAAATTCGAAATGAATTGCCTTCCAAGGGTTAAATCCAGCGTATTTCTTAAATCAGACACTTGTCGATGGTTCTGTTTACCCTACGGTGATAACAGCGATACGAAAATTCAAGCAATGGATACCCCATCAAAACCCAAGCCGCCCTCCGTAGTACTTGTCGTGGGCCCTGAGGTCTTAGCAAGCAACCGGCTCGGAAGGAGACCTTAAGTCGTCTCTCAAAACAATGCAACGCCAATATGCAGCAGCTGAAAGTATTTCACCATATTACGAAATATGTTGCAAGAATTCTAGAACCAATTAACACGTAGGGCTCCTTCAAGGACAGGAAATTTCCAGCAAACGTTCACAGTCAAGCGTGTAGACATAATATTGACCGGTATTTTTTTAGGATAACAAAAAAATGGTTCACTAAACTATATTTGGGAAATAATAAGACAGTAATCGGCTATGGAGCGGCCAACTGGATAAGACTTTAATCCGTAAGAAGCGGCAAAATCATACGAACGTAACAGTCCCCCGTGTTTCCACGTTAGCGCTGAGAAGAAACACGTGGCTCAGAAGAGTGCCGGTTCCCAGCAGTGGGACGGAAAGGCTATTGATTAAAAGATGAGTTATTATTAAGTTGTAATAACAGTTTTTTTAAAATGTATTTTGAATAAGAGTTATATGAAGATGATCTAGGGGTAGCTGAAGAAAGGCATGGGAAGAGGGAGTCAGAGATGCAGTAAAGAGAAGGGAAGGTCGTTGGGACAGAACGCGAGCAGTAACCTAAGACAGCACACAATGGAAGAAGATATGGAAGACACCACCATCAATAAATTAACTTCGACACTTAGCGGTACAAGAGGATTCAATTAAGTAAGTAAATAAGTAATATCACTTGTAAATCTTCCTATTCTTCTGTGCATAATCCAATGACATGTTAATCACCTACAATAGAGTAGGTTATGTGCGCCCTCTTGCATGTATGCCGTGCATGAGACTAACCTAATCCGTTGAACAGAGAATAGAAGTTCCGCTACATGGTATAGGATTGTAAAAGATGTTGGTATAGCAACCGGGACCAACGGCTTTACGTGCCCTCCGAATTATGATAAAAAACCGAGGGATCAAAACATATCATCTATATTACAGGTACATTCCACTGACTGTACTATAAGAAAACTGCTTCAGCCGTTAGTATTTACAGCGGGGGTATAAATTATTAATTACAATTGTTTCATTATTCATTGTTAGTTCGAAATAGAGTTTTATAGAAACTAATAATTAAAAACGCAAAAAATGGAAGTATTTGAAGTATTGTTTTATTTCTAAGATGTTTTATCTAAGACCAATTCTCTGTTTATGAAATTTAGTTTTTTGGTGAAGTATATCCTTGGCTTAAAAGTTTTAGTACGTACACTAGCATCAATTATTCGTTGTCTACAATGTCAACTAAGAAAAGGATTACACACGCTTTGCTATGCCTATACCAAATTTCAATTGCAAATAGTTTTCATAAAAGTTTATGTCCACTGTATATGCGATTTTAGGTATGTAAAATATATACATATTTAAAAATAAATACATACATACATAATACATATTTTAAGGTTTACAATTTGTGAGACACCCTGTATATTCTATATGAGACGCTTTTGTAGTATTAGTTTATAAGATATTCCTCTATGACCAGTTGATAGAAGTACTACTCTAGGCAGGTATTTGTTATGTGAACGGCTTTAGATATAATTAACTCTTACGTAAATAAAATAAAGTTTCTAGCACGAAAAAACGTTATTTAATTAGCGACACCTTGAGACTAGAGCAGTAAAACGTTTTAACCGTCAAAGTTTGAGCAAAGTATGTACATATGTTTAATTCGCATGTGCGTGTTAAACGCCTATTATTTTAATGCAAAAGAGACAATTTGAGTAATTTTAATGTTTCGCGGAAAGAATACCCTAACGATTAAAATACTTTTTGCATAATTATTGTTACCTTCATTGCTATTCCGAAATAAATGCGTAAAGTAATGAGCAATTATTTAAATTTATAGTCGTTCATTTACTCGAGCGTCTTATCTTGGAATAATTTAAAAACAATGTTTTATTAATAATAGCTATTGGTTTGACCAAGAAATTAATTAAGATGCAATCTACCATCTAGAAAATATTAAATTAATTAGGTAGAGTAATCTAAATTCGTATCTAGCAATTGCTCAATTTAGTTAATGTTATTTCCTTTATTTATGCATTAAACGAACACAGAAAACATGAAACGGGCAACAGTTGCGGCTAAATTTATGCTTTGATGCCCAATTATCACAGTCGCTCAAAGTGCTCACAGTAAAAAAGTTGACGAGCTCTTTGCATATGCTTTTGTAACGGCGACACGTTTGTTGATAAAAACCACAAATTAGGGGCAACTAATTGTTACTTCCTGCGGAAATGCGGACATCCTCGCACCTCTTCCACCGGCGCGAATTATATTGTATTTAGCCGGACACCTTTTTATTGTTATCTAATTTGTCCAGTCACTGTAGCTCAAGTGGATGGACGGCTGTGCGCTGTTAGCTGTTGCATATAAAATAACAATACGTTATGCCACTAATATTATGCTTTCACCGGAAAAAGCTCCTTTTATTCCTGAGTTATACTGTAAAATTTCGGTGTCAGTTGTTAATTTGTTGTTATAGTACCCGTTCGGCTTTGAATAAGTATTATACTCTAAAGTTAATTGACTGACAGGCAACCGTTACGTTAACTATCATCTAAGTACCTATTCCGATATGGTATTTAAGTTGACATTATTATTCTACTCAACACACATTTTGTAGATCTGCGGCCTTAAATGAACTTTAAATTGTGTAATATTATTACTATTTCAGATAGAAGAGCTATTAGGGATCACTAAAAATACTCTCCAATTGTAATACTATGCATAGGTTTCTTCTCGTCAATCGTTCAAAGCTAAATATGTAATTCACTTAGAACGTAATATTGCCCTGTGACATAATAAGTAGGAAAATTTAAGTCATTAAGGCATAGTCTTTAATATTATCGATGCTATTAGAAGTTTGCTGAGGACGGTACTAATTTAAAAAGATCTTACATTGCTTCAACAAAATATCATTTGTCTAATCATTGCCCCTTTAAACCAAATGCTAAAAATTGAATTAATTATATGGGGTGTCCCACAACTCGCGATAAAACGCCTTGTAGTCAACCGTGTATACTAAATATGAAACAGCTTAAATATTCATTTTTTGCAGACTAGTTTCTTTACACCAAGCATGATTAGAAGTGGACACTTGGTCACGGTGTAATATACATGTTGTATGCAATACGGAAATTATTTTTGTACTTAGTATGGAAATCTATTAAAAAATATTGATTACATACTTATTATTCTCTAGGTCAGTCGAAGCTTTTGACAACACCAATCAACCATTAAAAAACTCATTTCCACATTGTCGCATTTTTTTATGTAATATCCTCAATGTGCCTCATCCACAGCCGAATAAAGTAGTTATACAATACCTAAACAGGAATTACTTCTGAAAAAAGAATAAAAATATGGGACAGAAACAAATCAAAAATTAAAATTTTCTGTAAATTTATGAAACTGTTCAAAATAAATACCACCAAAATTATGACATTTTGTACATCTCACTTCAGTTGAACTTAGGACTCGTTCGAGTATGTGTTCATATAAGGCTGCAGCCGCTTTTTTTGTTATATCGCGCACATTCTTCACTGGAGGGAGATATACTATATCTTTCAGATTTCCCCATGAATAAAAATATAAGGGCATTAGATCGGAAGACCTTGGCGGCCAATACACCAATCTGGAAAATGACGTTAAAGCCAATCCACGACCAATCCATCAATTTAGAAAATGATTTTGAAGCCAGCCTCGAATCATGATTCCGTAATGGACTCAACACCATCTTGTTGGTGCCATATATTTTGTCTATTTATTAGTGAAACATTTTCCAGTGGTATTTGAAACTCTTCATATTTACCATACCTGCCCAAAAATTAATACTATATAGATATTAGCAACTCCGAACATGAGTGGCATGAGGGTTCTCATCTACCCACACATGATTATTACGTATTGTAAACCCCATCCTGCGTAAACGTCGCCCCATCTGTCTACAAAATATTGTCAATACAATTCAGATTATCCTGATGTTGATTTAATATTCATTCACAGTATCTAACTCGTGCATTATAATCCTGTGGTAATAAGTTTTACACTTTCGTTTTTTGAAAAAGATATAGGCCATTTTCGTGTAATATTCTGTATGCTGTCGACTTTGGTATGTCTACAATTGTGTGGTTTGGCTGTCTTCTAATTGGATAGCATTCAGTATATAGCCTTGCCGATGGATTACAATTACCATTAACTTCTCCAAGAATCCGAACCACGTTATGTACTCGCATGTATTCTATTACTGCAAGTGATGCCAAATTTACAAAACAGAATAGAAAAATGTGTTTGACAACTGTAAATTCGGAACAGCAGTGTCCAATTAAATAGCAATTACTATCAGCCTTGCTCAGATTTTCCTTGGTGCCATCTAAATCTCATGTTTTCAACAAACTCTTAGGAGCAACAAAATGCAATTTGAACTTGTACAGAAAGTCATTTTTACTGTTAATAAATTAAGTGTATTAATAAATAACTACTTTCATCGATAATATCTATTAGGTTAACTTTGCTGTTAAAGATATGCTGCATTCGAATTTCAACTATAGTTCTTACGATGGGCATTTTTCAGTTTCGGATTAGCGCTTTATTTGCACAGCACAAACTGAACGCATTTCTGTCTTTGCTAGTTCCTTGCAGATTCATATATCCGACAAAGACGTATGTCGTAGTGACATCTGCGAACGAAACAAGACCAACACTGTACGTGTGACGTATTCTGTCGGCTGACACGTTTAGTAGAAAGAAACAGAGATACTTGAAGAATGTCGCGCTGATGCAGCCTAACGTCACTACTTAAATCTGTTTCCAGCAGTATTTAAAATGTTTTGGAGGTTTATACGGCAATATTTTATTTTATACACTTGGGGAACTGAGAAGTGAAAACTATTTGACGACAATGCCGGAGCCTTTGTCAACCCCGTCCCAGATCCGGTCAAAATTATGACAACCAGATGTGTAAAAACTGTTGAGGGTCGACGAAAGCGCAGTTTGGCTTAATTGCACATCAAGGGTACTTTCTACCTAACTTAAGTGCTATTTTAAAACCCTGTAATAAAATTGTCTTTTACAAGTCCCAAATTTTCACTAATATTCGTAGTACTATTGTTATGAACAGCCAGTTCAACATTGGATGTTAGTTGGTGTTTAGCTATTCAAAAAGAAAACGCTGTTAGAAATGTCGGGAAATTTCTAGAATGCG
This sequence comes from Limonius californicus, assembly GCA_014611495.1. Lineage (NCBI taxonomy): Eukaryota > Metazoa > Arthropoda > Insecta > Coleoptera > Elateridae > Limonius > Limonius californicus. The sequence continues at coordinate 14,207 of JABXWE010025385.1, forward strand.
CAGTGTCAACAGTTTGTGTTAAATCCATTCGATTATTTACGCGCGAAAAAGACAATTTTGGCCCATTACGCGACGTTGTAGCGGTTTGGGAACGAGTTGCAGGGGCATTAAAAACAAGTTACCTACCATAAGGAAAATAGTGCAGTAAACGAAAGACAACCTGCCATTAATAAAAAAAAGTGCACAGCTTCGCAAAAAAGTTAAAAACTGAAGATATGCCCGAAACATTAAAAATGACAGTTAGAGATGTGGTATACAGAATGTATGTTGAAAAAAGCCAGTCACTTTAAAAACAGTACAACAAAATTAGAAAGACAAACAAATTCTAAATGCTGCAATATCAACGATTAGGAAACTCTTACAATGTATGGGTTTTAAATTCAAGAAAGATTGCAACCGTAGAGCACTATGTGAAAAAGCTAGTGTAGTGTCATTGCGAACGCCTTTTTTGAAAAATATATAGATAATACAAATTCACCATCGCATTTACCTGTAGTGTTTTTGGACGAGACCTGGATTTTTGCAAAAGGATCCAACAAACGCTCTTGGCGAGACGATACACCGAAAAGTGTAAAAAGGCCCGATTCAGCATCAAAAGGAAAAAGGTGTATGATTTTGCATGCTGGCAATCACAATGGATTTATTGAAAACAGCCGCTGTATTTTTTCTGCCAAATCAAAATCATTAGACTACCACTATAACTTGGACGCGGAAAATTTTGAAAAATAGATTCAAGAACAACTTCTGCCTAATTTGCGAAAACCTTCTTTAATTGTCCTTGACAACGCTTCTTATCACAGCCGATTGATTGAAAAAATGCTCACAAGCAGTTGGAATAAAAGTCAGTTAAAAAGCTGGTTATCCAAAAAAAAATATACCGTTAAAACCTACAGATTTAGGAATAACTCTTTTAAATTTTGTTAGGCAGCACAAAAAAGAAAAGCGCTGCGTTGTTGACAAAATGCTGGAATTGCAAAATCACACAGTTCTACGGTTACCACCATTGTCACTTCAACGCCATCAAAAATAAACAGGGTACATGCAAGTCGTATTACGACAAACACATTGGACGAGATGGATACAGTGATAGCAGTGTTTTAGCAACGTGGAACGAATCGCTTGAACAATGTACCAGTGAAACGTGGAATAAAACCGTTCAGCACACGGAGAAAACTATAAATGGATGGTGGTCACGCGAACTAAAATTTGACGAAATTGAACCACTAGTGATAACTATTAACAATGGTGATGATAGCGATGAAGACTTCTTTAGTGATGATTCAGATTCTGATATAAACGACATTACATAGTGTTATATTTAATTTAGTTGCTCTTGGTGGTATTCAACAGTTATTACAGTGGTGGTACGTACAGTTTCGTTATTAAATTATTGTATATTTTTCTCATACTGTTTTACCATTTACCATTTTCAAGAATACATTCCACTAACTGTAATTAACTGTAAATGGCTGTATAACAAAAATGCTATTAACTTATCTTCAATCTCGTAATACCAATTTCCACAATTTCAGTAACAAACAACATTGTAAATAAGAACTCTTAGGTAACTTTAGAAAATAAAATATTGCCCTATCAACTTCTAAAACATTTTAAATACTACTGGAAACAGATTCAAGTAGTGACGTTTGGCTGCATCAGCGCGACATTCTTCAAGTATCTCTGTTTCTTTCTATTAAACGTGTCAGCCGACAGAATACGTCACACGTACAGTGTTGTTCTTGTATCGTTCGCAGATGTCACTACGACATACGTCTTTGTCGGAAATATGAATCTGCAAGCAACTAACAAAGACAGCAAATGCGTTTACTTTGTGCTGTGCAAATAAAGCGCTAATCCAAAATTAAAAAATGCCCATCGTAAGAACTGTATCTAAAAGCTAAAATGCAATAGTAGGCTCCTCATTTTCCATTAAAAATTCTAAATTTAAGTTATTATTTGCTTACCTTTACAAAATTGTAGGCGTACCAAATCTAACAGGTACAAGCGTTTAACGCTTCTGATTATGCTTCAAGTATGGTGTTTTGTAGATTCATTCTGAGTAAACTTGCAGGAAATCTAAATTTTGTTGTCAAATTTGAATGATTAAAATATTATCAGCTCGCGATATTGTTGTGATAGAGTTTTTAGCGTGAAAACCTGACGCTTCAACAGAACAGATCATTTAGACTCTTCTTAACGCAATGTCATTATTGCATATAATAGTGATACTCCGCAAATTGAATATTTTGATTATTTTAAAAACTAATTTAAATTAAAAAATTAACGCCCTAATGAATGCAATCGGTATTAGTAGACACAAACTTGTTTGTAGATGTGATATGCAGCATTTAAAAGTATCTGGAAAGATAGTATCCATATTTGACTGCTGTGTGATATCAGGTAAATGTTTTTTAAATATTAGATTTTACGCTAATACCTACCGCACTAACTTTGTCAGAATAGCTAAAACTATTTTTGCTGGTGCCTATACATAGGGGGCTTCGTTTATTACAATCAAAGTCAAAAAATAAATTTTTCTAGTATTTCCTATAACGTAGTTATATTTAATATACCGTTAGCATCAAACACCAATCCTACGCCTAGAATGTTTCGTTCGTACTCATACAGAAGTATTAAATCTAACACGCCAAAAATCCAGTGCTACATTCCCTGCTTGAATTTTTTGGCTTTTTAAACGTTAAAAGTATAAGACATTTCAAGGTACAACAGGGTCCATACAATAAGTAGTAATATCTCTTGGGTCATACTTACATTCTCTAAGTCGGTTATTTATAATTTAAATGATCGTAAAATACTAGAAATTACAGCAAGTCCATTTGAAAAGGTTGGATGTTTTGAGTTTATACGATTATGATACTTTTGAAAATCTAAGTCTATGCAATAATATCTAAGGGAATTAATCATTTGACAAAATTATGAAAATTGCCGTAAATGGGAAAATGGCACCATATAACTTCTATAGTAACTCAAAAGTAGCTATTAAAAGAAACATCCCGAAAATAAAATGTTTACA
>JABXWE010025388.1:0-14548 GCA_014611495.1 Limonius californicus
CATTATAACGCAAACAAAATAAATACATTTTACAAAAAACATATGACCTCAACAACGGAAAGCAGGATGAAATTAACACAAATTAACGTAATCTTATTTAATATTATTTAATATTTATGTAACATTTTGAAAATCTCATTTACATTAAAACTGAAATTATATCCACATTCCTTATTTAAAAAGGAATTTTGTGACACCTCACACGACCCATCAATAATTTTCTAAAACAAAGATCATATTTATTTAAGACATAAATCACCTTAAATTAATAATATTGCAATTATATATATGTTCTCTCGCTCCCTAGGTGGAGCATAGGGCCTCAACGAATAATTTCCATCGTATCCTGCTCTGAGCCATTTGTTTCACTTCTCTCCAGGTCCTACCCGTTCTCTGGATTTCTTGTTGGATGGTTCTTCTCCAAGTCATCTTGGGTTTGCCTCTTTTTCTACTTCCTTGGGGATTCCAGTCTAGTACCATTCGTGCAGTGTTCGGTCCTTCGCGTCTCAAAGAGTGTCCGATCCACTTCCACTTTCGATGTCTAATTTCAGTCTTGATATCTGTTTGTCCTGCTCTTTGCCATAACTCTTTGTTAGTAACAAATTCCATCCAGTGTATCCTCATTATTCTGCGTAAGCACCTGTTGACAAATACTTGGATCTTGCTGTCTGTTATGGTTGAAGACTTCCAGGTTTCGCAACCATAGAGTAGGACCGACTTTACGTTGGTGTTAAAGATTCTGATTTTGGACTTAGTCGTTAGGTGATTACTATTCCATATGTCTTTTAGATTCCCAAAAGCTAATCTGGCCTTACTTATGCGCTGTTTTATGTCTTCCTCTGTACCGCCATGTATTGTTAATATGCTCCCTACGTAGCAGAACTTTTGTACATCTTCGATGGGTTTGTTGTTAATAGTGAGTGGTTGTTGGTTGTTAGCGTTGACGCGCATTGTTTTTGTTTTGTTAGTATTTATTTCTAGTCCAACTATTTTGGCTTGTTCTATAAGTCGATTGAGTTTTGTCTGCATTGCTGCGTGGGTGTGAGTTAGAAGACATATGTCGTCGGCGTAATCTAAATCATGTAACTGGTTTTGGAGTCCCCAAGTTATGCCAAGTTGTTCAAAGTTTACGTTTTTGAGTATCCAGTCTAGTACAATGTTAAATAATAAGGGTGAAAGAGGACAACCGTGTTTTACACCTGATAGAATGGGGATCTTGGAACTGCTTCTTCCTCTATGCATGACTCTGCAGCTAGTTCCTTCGTATAGCGCTCTCGTGACATTAATTAGTTTAGGGGGTACACCAGTTCGTTCTAAGATGTTCCAGAGTGCAGAATGTTGGATAGAATCAAAAGCACATTTGAAGTCGATGAATGTTAGATATAATGGGCTTCTCCACTCCACAGACTGTTCAACAATTATTCTCAGTGTGTTAATGTGGTCTACACATGATCTGTTGGGTCTAAATCCACACTGTGATGGTCTTAATGAAGGTTCTATATGTTCCGAGAGTCTATTATTAATAATGTGTGCGATGCATTTATTAATCATGTTTAGTAGTGTGATGCCCCTCCAATTACTACATCTCGTCAAATCACCTTTTTTCGGCAGTTTTATTATGATACCCTCTTTCCATTCATGGGGAACTGATTCTTTTTGCCACAATTCTTGTAAGATTGGCTGTAGGATTGCTGCCATCCGGGGAAGATCTACTTTCATAAGCTCTGCTGATATTTTGTCTGGACCTGTGGCTTTACCATCTTTTAGTTGTTTTAGGGCGGCTTTTATTTCGTTCCTATTTGGAGAAGTTGGTCTATCCTTAGTATAGGAGACTGTACGCCTTCGATTACTACATCTTCTAGGGGTCTGCTTAAGATGTTGGCGAAATGTTCTTCCCATAGTCTTATTTGGTCATCTTCTGATGTTATGATCCTTCCTTCTTCGTCTTTTAGTGGTTTATTGGTGTTTAGGGGTTTGCTTGCGAGTTTTCTTGTAATCCTGTATACTTCTCTGAGGTTTTTCTTTTGTACAGCCTCCTGTGCCTGCTGGGTAAGGTTATCGACCCATCTTCTCTTATCTCTGCGAGCCATTCTCTTTACATTTCGCTCTGAATGGTATACGACAATTTGTTTACCAGAAGTCATCGACGAAATCGGGATAAACAACCAAAAACGTCGCATCATTCTGCATCATGACAATGCCAGCTCTCACACAGCACGTCAAACAATTGATTATTTAAAGGAGAAAAACATCGAGTTAATGTTTCATTGTCTGTATTCACCTGATTTATCGCCTAACGACTTCTTTGTGTTCCCGAATGTCAAATAAAAAATGCGTGGACAACGATTTTCATTACCTAAAGAAGCTGTTGAAGTCTTCAAAAACATGTTTTTGATATACCAACTTCATAGTGGAAAAACTGTTTCAAGAATTGGTTTGAACGCATGCAAAAGTGTATTAAAGACGAATAATTTGAAAGCAATAAAACAGTTTGTTCCAAAGCAATTTGTTTCTGTCCTAGTTTTTATAAAAATTTAAAAGGCGCCCCTCGTATACAATTTAATTACAGAATAACCGCATGTGCTGCACCAAATATGCGGTGCTGGTGGAACAAGAATATCCAATATCATCAAGGATATCAAGTATGAAAAGTAAAGATGGAAGACACGAAAAAATTATATGCTATATTTCGTTACAGAAAGAAGAAATATAGCACTGCACAATACAAACATCAGATATAGGGTCGTTGTGGATGGATATCGTCCTCTTGTTTATGCAGAGCGGATTTCGCCCGTTTATTCCAGATTGTCGTTCCATCTGTTTATGGGACAACCAAGCCTTCCCTTACTTTTTGATGAGTTATCACGTGCTCCCCTCACTAGTCTTTCAAATGTCATTCTTCTAATTTGTTATTCTATTTCATTCTTCTTCGCGTAGTACATTTGTTTATTTCTTCTATACTGCACTGCGGCCTACCGGGCTCGATTCTTATATATTCTCTTAGGGTTCTAATTAATAAGTCAAAACAATATTATTGATTATTTTAACAGGTATTATTATCTTTCTGCTGCTATATTCGTTTTCGACATGATACGCCTTATTTTTAAAAACAATACAAGTAACTGAAGTGTATCATGTCGAAATACGTGTAAAGCAGCAGGACCTAAATAATACCTGTTCAAATTATTAATAATATTGTTATGTCTTAATAATTAATATGAATTTCAGAGAAGCAAAGTAAGCAACAATTAAGAAATCTTTTGGTTTTACCAACTATTTTTCAATATGTTGATATTATCGATATGTTTACAATTTGTTGCGTTTTGGTTCTGTCTGCCTTCACTTCTATTGTATATATATTGTCATGTTATTTACCCTAAATAATGTAATTATCCTAGACTGTACTTTTACGATGTGATTTTTCCTTCGTAATGCTTAACTTATATGTAAAAGGATACTATTTTGGAGGTAGAAATCCAGGTTATACCTGAAAATGAGTTTAATTAGCCTGGTTGTTATGTAAAGTATGCTAGTTGAAAAGTAATGATGATTAAAGTTGACAAATGTATACCTGATTAGTGTAAAAGGTAAATTACAATCTTCGGAATGTGCTACGTAGTGCCTTACTTGGACTCAAAATGATGTGTTGGTGGATATTTCTTAGGGAATAGTGTTGAGGACGTCTATGTTCGTTGTAGGCGATGATTTGGGGTATCCTGGGCAAGTGTGGGAGCCCTAAATTGTAAATTATTGTAAATTTGTATTTTGTCATATTATCAATTTGTGTGTACAAAGATTAATTTGAATTGCAGTATGTTTGTTTGTTTGTATTGTTTTGATTAGTTTGTCTTTTGTGTAAAGAAAGTTTATAAGAATTTTTGTTAGGCTGAATAATATTGTTTATTTATAAATTATGAATATTTTAGTTTTGAGGTTATAATTAGGTTATTGATTATTATATTGTTCCTATTGGAAGAAAAGGATGTATTTGTGTTATTGTACATTTGTTTATAATTAATGTTTGTGTTTATAATGATTTGGTGAAGTTATAAATGAAATTTGTCTAAATTTAATATTTTTACCACGTGAATATTTTTTGTCTCAAATCTTGGCTTAATTGGTATCAAAAGTTTCTAAATTTTATGTAGATTATGAATTTAAAATTTGTTTGTTGAAATTTAATGTATTAATCTTGTTATTAGCGATTTTATAATGTTTCAAGTCAGCTGTAGATTTAAGTGATTGTTTTTTGTGTCCTGATTGGTACATTTATATATTTAAAAAGGATTTTGAGGGAAATTTTGGAATTGAGTCGATTCAAAGCACTTGAGGTAGGAGCACGTATTTGTGTTGCACCAAATTTAAAATAAAACTTTATTAGAATCTAATTTTGCAAACTTTGGGCGGGGCCAAAGTTTATTTACATTCTGTTTTGAGGTTAAAAGTTTATGTATGTTCGACGAAGTTCATTTAAATTTCAAAAGTATACGTATGTGATGTGATTGTTATGTGTTGGAAAGAATAATAAATCTTATCTAAGTTAAATCTGCGAAAGTGAATTTATGAAAATAAAACTAACCTGGAGTTTGGAGTTCGAATTGTGTTGTTTATTTCCAACGTTCCTGAAATATAAATAAAGTTATGATTCATCGAAAGCAAATTTGGTTGAATTAAACTAGTAATACATAAGTAACTTACCTGCTTTATTTGATGTATTTAAACAAAAGATATTGAGGTGTTACTTTGGATTTGAACACATTTTACAAGGGATAAGTTGGAAGAATAGCATCGTCAACGATCAAGGAATGCAGCAATCGAAGTATGGATCTGAGTGATCGCAGCGAGGTCGAATTTAGGCAGTCGTTGCAGTTCTGAGAAATTCGGATGTACAGCCCGTTCCAAAATTGTTCGATTTCAGGTAAGTTTACAATTGATTTATGTGTGTATTTGTTTTATTCATTATTGTAATTAGATAACTATCTTTGGAGAGGCCACGAAACTAATATGTTTATTAGAACCCTGAGATTTTTATTATTATAATATATGCTGATGTAAATTGGAAATCAATTTCTTCGATTAACAAACAATTCATTTTCATTTGTATTATTGGCGCAACCAACGTGAAGATTTATTTATGTTTATAATATTATATAGCAATTTTTATTGTGCTAGCCAAAGTGGGGCAATTATATAATTTAATTAATCTTTATTTTTAAACAAATTACTCGGCAATATATATATATATATATATATATATATATTATAGGACTGTTCTTGTTAAACTTTATATAGTTTTACCTTAAGTGCTATTTTAAGGTATTTGTTGTTCCATATGGGATCATTATGGGCATGGCATCCAGATATTTATGCCGCCTTAAATGGTCGTTGTTTCATGTCATGCACCAGTGTTCTGCTATTTGTAAGACTTATTTCCAGGAAGGTAAATATTAAAAATACCATCCTACTGGCTTAAAGCAGCTGTGGGCCAAATATGAAAAAAGGTGGTCTGTTTGATATAGTATTCAGAATACTTGCAAGTATCATCAAAGCAAGGCTGAAAAATAGAGAAGCAACTGCGGCAACCGGGTGCACACTATTCTATGTTAATTTGCAATTTTTTCTTATTTTCCCTCAACATCCCATTGTTGGAGTCAGTTATTTTGGTGGAATAAATTAATACCTATTTAAATCTTGTACAGCTCGATAGTAGAACGAAAGCTGTTGTATGATGTATCACGTACCGTCATCCTGAAACATTATGGTTATATAATAAAGCGTTATTATAGAATTAAATTGTTACATTTAAAAACGCTTATTTTGAAATTTATTCGTAAAGATGTAACGTTTCTTTGATTTCCATTTAAATTCAAAGAATCATTTTAAATACTGAACAAAGCATCATAGGACAACTTCCATATCGCGAAATATTATTACAGAAATGGGTTTCGTCTACATCGACTGCTTTGTCGAAAACACTTTCTGAAAACGTGCCCTTGTCGCGGTTCCCTTTGAAGAATCTATGTAATACCGACTGGTTCACTATTTTTTTGGGAACTTACGCAGTCGCCTTCAGACTCTTGCGGTGATCAATAACAGTCGGATTACTGACTAACAGGAAATAATAATATTTTGAAAGAAGGTGTGGTCTTCTCATTTCGCTTTGTGCAGATAAACACCAACCCCCATTTTACCCTTCAACATCATCACCGTTTTAAGCAAAAACTGTGTGCCTGTAATCTTCATTCGTGGCTATTTAGAACATCTAATTGGCCGTTCCAGGGGCATCCCGTATGATTTTCATAAAATGAAGCAACCTTCCGTTGCTAGTTGTTTAAAAATTTAATAAATTATTGTACTTGTTTATTCAGCCGTTATTGGCTACGTAGTTTTTTTTATATTACCGAATATATCGTAGTCAGTAGAGGCGACCCTTCAAATTCGGACGTCGAAGCCTTTTGTGTAAACATATCCATAACAGGACCGGCTGCGGTTCTGATTTGAATGTTTCTTTTCTTTGCTTGTATTTGTATCAACTGTTTCATATTTTGCTTAATAAATTTATAACCATTATTCAAAATTCATTACGATTTGTTATTTCTGTGTGTTTTTCAATTTGCATGTATTTTGTAAAAAATAAACACAATAAAGTAAGTTCGATTCCACGTAAGCTGCGGGTCCTCGGCCCTTTTACCAGGTTCTTTATTTAGCTGTGACTTGAAAAGGTGGCGCCCACGTATTTTGATTTGTTCTGTACACGACTTCCTTACTGTAAGCGTTTTTCGTGAACCACCCCTTCGCCCTGAGCCAGCTGCAGAGTCCTTTCTATCGGTTTGTTGCGGTCTGACGAAAGCGATCTTTTGGACCGTAACAAAGAGTAGAAGAAAGTAGGTACTTTCTGATATAGACGTATCACCATAGCTATTTTTCGTACTTATTTTGTGTTGTAAATAGGTAGGTATAACTATCTAGCGGAGGATTAACGCACATGCGCCTGGTGGGCTCGCCTGTGGCCCCAGACTCAGAGGGGCTATTATTTTTTAGTTTTTTATTTTTGAAAGTTCGATTAATTAGGTACTAAAAATAATTAATGTTTATGTAGTTCTCGTTTTATAAATTTTAAATGTTCAGTTTGCCAACTTATTTCTTCTACCTGGGAAAAATGTTGATACATGAAGATTTCATAATCGGCAGGTGCATACAATCCTTTAAAGTAAACAGTATTGTCTTCTGTTCAAAGGAGATGGTTTTGTAATGGTACTGACAAGAACAGTGAATCTAAAATATACACCGTCAACTACGTAAAAATTGTGAGGTTATAAATCACTTACCTTTACCACAGGTTCTTTTTTGGCTGAATTTCGACGCCCTTATAATTTCTGTGTGATAGACCAGCAAGCTTTAACCCTTTTTTTCCTTTTCTTACACTCTCACTGCCTTTTTGTTGTTTTTATTTGGTTTTACAGCATCACCATCTTCAAGTGCCTCCATCTTGCACTAAATTCATAAAATTAATGGCACGTAGACCATTTCAGCAAGAAATAGGCTAGCGCACTTAAACCATCCCCCACCTATACTATTGCGTTTCGTTGGTTTAAGTTTGAGATTGGCACACAGACCGTTATGTGGGATATTGGCATTGGCACATAGACCTCAAAATCAGCAAAACAACATACTTGGATCATTTTGCATGCCCTCTCTAGAATTGTGAGAATAAGCGGCCTAATTTTCGGTCGTTTGTGTTTGGTAACGTAACGTCTTCAAATAAAATATTTTCGTTACAGGAACACAAAATTTTTTCAACAAGTTGAGTTGTCAGTTAGCGCCTGCCACAAAATATTAAAGAAATATATCTATTTGTATGCCTACCGTTTGCAGTTTGTACAACAATTAAACGAAGCTGATTATGCTTAGCGTGTTGAATATTATCAGCGGTTCCTAAAATATCCTTATTACTTACCTATATATACTTATTGGGGAAGACTTTTTTTGCGGACAAGGCCTGGTTTTATTTAGATGGATACATTAATTCGCAAAACATGCGTTTATGGAGTTCGTAAAAGCCTAATTTTATGGTAGAGACGCCTCTTCATCCTCAAAAAATAGGAGGGCGGGCGGCCATTTCAAGGCGTATAATAGTTGGACCATGATTCCTTAAATATGATACGCGTATTTTTCAACAGACGGTTTATTATTCGAAACACACCATCATTACCTTATCTTGCCAGATTCTGCAACCTCTCGCCATGTGATTTCTTTCTGTGGTCGTATTTAAAGAACTCCATGCTCCAACAGCCAATACATGACCTGAATGAATTGCAGCACAGAATATTGGAAACAATTAATGAAATTAATAACCATCCATATATATGTTAATGTAAGCAATGGAATTGTGCGAAGGGTTTGAGTGTGCCTTGGTGAAGGCGGCGAACATTTCGATCATTTGTTATAAATCTTTGTTTATTGCAATTAATTACAATTAAGATATTATTATTTGATGGAAATTTATTGTTTATTAAAGCTATTTGTAAATGTTTGCATTTGAATACCTTCTTCTCAAATCTGTATATAAAAGTAGGGTTTGGTATATTTTGTGATGTGTCCACAATGAACTTTTCAGGGCCTACTTTGACGTCAAATTAAAAAAAAAACACAAAATATTATTGGGTTTTAAATGTTTACATGACGAACTCAATTATTGATGAACGAAATGGAACTATATAGCGTTTTTTAAACCACAACAAAACAGTCATGAATTTGTATTTAAAAAGAGCTTATCTGTAAAATCGACATTAACGGCGTGTTGGTAAATATATGTTATCTGCGCTAATTGATTTCATATGCATGAAATACTTTATTTGTATTGTTGTCTTTCACTTTAGCTACCGATCTTCAAAACAGTTGTGATTTAAATTTTTAATAGGGCTTTAGATGAAGCCGCTCCCAAATCAGCTGGTATCTGGGGACTTCAAGTGGCTTAATCCATCTGTGGGGCTACCTAAGCGTTGTATAATATCGTAATTTATTGTTATAAATATAACATATACAAAATTAAATATTTTAACGTGTTAGAAATGAATTAAAATTTTGAAAGAATTTTAGGAACATGTGTACTTTGTATATATAAAATTCGGTATAAGTAAAGTTGCACTGTATGTTAAAAAGTTGGCGTCATTTACTTTTTGCGCCAATTTTTCCGTTAAAGTTTATGTTCTCTATTCAAACAGGGGTGAATGTGTAAAGAGCTCTATAACATTTATCTATGTAAGTATTTTTCAAATGCATTATCGCTTTATTGATGTTTGGCATACTTTCTGTTGCACATACAGTTTACATACATAATTAAAACCGGCAAATTTCAATAACCTTAAAATGTAAGCTGTTTTAGTTTGGAGAGATTTACCCTTACAATTAAGGGACGTCACATCACCACCTGCAGATATTTTTACTGTACATCTACGTAACATTTAACTTAATTGTAAGTACGCCTGTAAAATTTAAATGATCACGTAATTGTAAATAGTAATTAAATCTGTCTATATGGTAAATAGGACCCGTAGTTTTTTAATTTATATGGAACGATCTGTAACGGAAGGTGTTCTGTCTAAAATGCAACAAAAAAATTATTGCTTCTCAAAAGTTTTAAACTTCACAGAATTAGTCATGAACGGTAATAGAATGTAGCTCTTCCATATCTGTAAAGTTGTCCAATTTTTAAAATAATCGCAGAATATTGAATGCTTTGAATTTTTCTCACTATATTTTTTAATTAATTATTTAAGATTTTTGATTCGGGGAGCAGTTTTAACTTTATCATTATTAAAATACATAGCTCGAACCACCATTCAGGTTGTATGGGGGTTAATTTGCAAAATACATTTTTGATGCCAAATTTTCACTCACGGTGGTTTTATTGTAGCGATGTATAAAAATGCTACTATATTACACATATTTTATATGCTTTTATAGATGAACATCAAAACTAATACATTTTTTTAAATAGGAGTGACGATCAAAATGAATTCAGATTCCGAGAAGAGTGAATATGAACTTCTTCGAGAAAGAAACATTAGAGAAATGGAAGCATTTGTAAGTATAGGTCTAAAGCTTTAAATTTCCCTTTTAATTATAGATTTTTAGTTACTTTAACCAACATAAAATACTTATTTGTTCCAGATGGCTGAGGATGATTCTGATCAGTTAGCTGAAGCAGTGAATGATATAAACCAGCTTACTGAAGTACTTAGACCAAAGAGACCTTTACCAAGACGTAAAAGAAGATCTACAGGAAATGAAGCTTTCAGTTTCAATGGCCAAATACCAACAGAACGACGTAAATCAGCCCGTCTAGCTAATAGATCTCCAGAACAGACTGAAAACACTGACGATCAAATTGACATAGAATTAATTGAGAGAAGACGTCCATCTCAGGTATCTGTTATTTCTTTTACATATTGATTTTCATATTTCATATACTATTGTAGAAATTGACAGTAACAAGAAATATTGGACTTCATTTTTTTGCTATGTATTTTTTTTTAGTTAGTGAGGTATGTATATAAATGTACTCATTTGCTTACTACCTGACAATATGTACATTGTATAAGTACATTATTGGTATTACAGACAGCTTAAGAGGGTGGCTTCACGGGTTCAGTACCAATACATGAAATCGCTATAGAAAAGGTTTCTTTTTTTAAACATAGAAATTGTTCTGAAACCCTAATTTTTGTTGTATCTATCGACTTTACAATTAACTGACATTAACTTGGAGAAAGTGAAATTTCGGCTAGTAACAATCAAATTTTTTGAGAAAAACATTCAAAGTTCCAAAATGTTTGATATAAAACAGCTTTTAATTTATATCATTTTCTGCATGTCATCTCGGGGGAACACAATTTAAAAATATGGAAGCTTTACAAAGCCTTATAAAGCTTTTTTGGATGTTTATCTGCACAGTTTTAAGGAATAGTAATAAACAAAACCTGTAATATTGAAGCCACAGTTTAGCCATTTTGAAATAGATGATGTTCACCGATTTAGGTCAGAATAGTAAGAGATGGTAGAGATAATAAAAAGGAGAAATCATCTGGGGATGTCTGGAAACTTTGATTTCTTGTAAATTTGGTAATTATTACCATGAAGCAAGAGATTTGCTTCTGAAAATAAAAAATTCTATTTCAACCTATTTAATGATTTTGTAATATCAGTTCTCAATAAAATATTTTAGCCTGCTACAACTGCTAAGAAATTAAGTGCTGGGCAAAATATCTGCAATATTGTATAACCATTTAATTTTAAATATTCTACTAAATAAACTACTCAAAAATGAATAGGGATATTGTAATATAAAGCATATATATTTGTATTTGGCGGCTAACGGTCGTCTGTTATTGATAATTAGAACAAGCGGCAATAAGTTTATTTATTAACAGCAATCAGAATTTACATTCTATAAGCTATTTAACTGGCTGGGAGACTGGTTAAAGTCCCTCTATATCCGAATGAGGCTTCTCCATTGAAAAGACCTCTTCTATACCCCTCATATCAGGTCTACTGGCCATCTTCTTGTCAGTCTTCTGTGGTTTCTCTCTTGTAGTAGTGGCCGTAATACCATATTGGGTGTGTTTCTAGTTTTTGATATGTTTTTGGCTTCTCTTTTGAATTGTCTCTTGGACTGTTGGGATACGAATGTCTTGATGTATCGTCTGGTTTGTTACATACCCTGGAGTATTAGCTATTATTCTTAGAATTTTTGACTGCGCTCGTTGGATTATGGCTATGCTGGACTTGCTAGCGCAACCCCACAGCTCGATACCATAGGACCAGATAATTACTGCTTTGTAAATTAGAATTTTGTTCTCTAATGACATTCGTGACTTTCTGCCGATCAGCCAATACAATTCTCTCATTTTCAGGTCTATCTGCTTTCTCTTCTTACTTAGGTGTTCTCTCCAATTAAGTTTAGTGTCAAGGTGGATTCCCAAGTATCTGATACTGGTTGTAAATGGTATTTCTGTGTTTTTAATGTACACTGGGAGACATTTTTCTTTTTTTAATGAGAAGGTTATATGTTGTAACTTGCTTTCATTTATTTTTATTTTCCATCTTGTAAGCCATTCCTCTATTTGGAAGAAATGGTCTTGAAGGTTTGCAGACGCTTTTACTGGGTCTTCATGGACGGCTAAGACAACGATATCATCTGCAAACGTGCCTGTTGTAGTGGAATCTGATGTGTATAACAGATACAAAATTGGCCCTAAGACACTGCCTTGAGGGACTCCAGATTTGATAGCTTGGAGCTGAGAAATTTTATTGTTAACCTTTGTTCTGAAGTACGTGTCTGTTAGGTATAATTTCAAAAGGTAGTAGTAAGGATCTGGCAGTGATTGTTTAATTTTGTATAAAAGGCCCCTGCGCCAGACCTTGTCAAACGCCTGTCTCACGTCTAGAAAAACAGCCGCGCAGTACTTTTTTTTCTCACTGGCTTCGTTAATTGCATGTACTATTCTGTGACATTGTTGTGTTGTAGAGTGTTCGTGACGAAACCCAAATTGGTGGTCAGGAATAACATTGAGAATAGGATGAATACGTTGCAATATTAGTCTCTCAAGTAATTTTGAGATGGAGGACAATAAACTTATTGGTCTGTATGCGGAAACATCAGTTAATTGCTTTCCAGGCTTTGGTATGACTATTATTTCAGGTATCTTGAGACACTTAGGCCAATATCATAATCTTATAATGGCATTGAATATGTATGGTAACATCTATATCCCTTTTTTTTTTTGGTAGTTCTTTCAGCTTTTTTGATGTTTAGTGTTTTCGGTTGTTTAGAAGAGAAATTTCCCTTTGATTTCGTTGGGGCTTATCATTTGCTCCATATCTACATTATTGTTGTTGTGAACAACTTGTGTATTTTGTTGTGGGTTATTGTTGAAGGAAGTGAATACTTTGGTTAGATGTTGGGCAAATAGGTCCGCCTTTTCTTGACTACTAGCCCTTGTGGATGTATTTGCTTCTATTCGTAATGGAGGAGAAACTGTTACAGATTTACGAAGTGCTTTGATTGGTCGCCAAATAGAATTGTCGTAGCCGTTAAGGGTTGTAATGTGTTGTGAGAAATTGCTGTCCCTCATTTCTTTCAGTTTTGTTTTTAGTATGTTGCTTATCCGATTAAAGATTGTTTTATCACTTGGGATGTGTGATCGGTGCCATTTCGCTCTTGTTGTTCTTTTTTCTGCTATAAGTTTCTTTACTTCCACCGGAATGTTGAATTTTTGTGCATGAGCTTCTAAGTGGGGTGTAGCTTGTTTGGCAGCCTCTTGCATAATTTTGATTATTGGGTTTGTAGCTTCGTCTACTTCTTCGGTAGTTTTGAGACTAATATTAAGGTTTACATTATTATTCATTTCAGTTCTGAATATTTTCTAGTTGGTTTTTGAGTTGTGCAGTTTGGGTGGCTTCTTGAAATTTATCGCAGTTGAAATTGTTTAACCGTATTAGTTTCAAGTCGCGTTTGTGTGTTTGATTGAATAATCTTTCCTGTCTTTTAAGATTTTTTTTGTTCATTTTTTTCTATTTGTTTGTTACATTTGTGATCTTAATAATAAACAACAATGCAGAGAAACCATTTAACAATAGAACAACGAAATTTAGCCGTTGCTATGCACCAAAGAGGAGATCGTCAGGTTGACATTGCTGATATGTTAGGAACCACGCAGAGCGTAGTTTTACGTGCCCTGTTGGGCTTTAGAGAAACAAGTACAACTGCAAGAAGGCCTGGAAGTGGATCTTTTCGCATCACAACACCTTGTGAGAATCGACTTCTGGTAATTAATGCAAGAATGCACCCCTTTTCGACTGCTCGACATCTACAGCAAGTGTTCCAGAATGCCACAGGAAATTGAGTCTCCGACCAAACTGAGAAATCGATTTTTTGAGGTAGGACTTCCTCATACCACCCCCTGAGGTGTCCTGCAAGAACTGTGGCTCAACAAAGACACAGATGGAATGGTCAAGATATACGCTTCAAGAAGTTACACTGTATATATGTGTATATATACTGTTTTAGGACAAGTCCAGATATTGTACCTTACCTCAGTATACCCAACCAGCCGTTGCCTTTGGTGGTGGTGGTCTAATGATATGGGCTGGAATTTCTTTAGGATGGCATACTGACCTCCATATCTCTAATGGCACACTCACGGTCCAACGATATGCCCAAGAGATGTCTGTCGCAATGCTGTTGGACGGGAATATTTTGATTTTCTTGACAACAATGCAAGGCCCCAGTGTGTTCGGGTTGCTTTAGAGATGCTTTGAGATGAGGAAATGAACCATCTTGCTCTTCCTCCGCTATCTCCAGACCTCAACCCCATCGACCATGCATGGGAACTTTAGCAGAGACAGCTGGATCATCATAATCCAAGGCCTACTACTGTGCAACCAACAGCTGTGGGATGTATTGCCGGTACTGTGGCATCAGATTCCACAAGAACAATTGATAATTGCATTGAGAGTATGCCAGCAAAGTGCAGAGCAATTATTA
>JABXWE010025394.1:0-11424 GCA_014611495.1 Limonius californicus
CCAACAACTTTGGGGGTACAAAGTTGAGTGAAAAAGCGTCTCCAAGAGTTGGGAGACGTTTTGATTTTTTTTTATATCGTATAACACTGAAATGTAACTACAGTACTTTTAAAGAATATGTCAAAATTTAATAACCGCAGCCTCTTATTTTTCATAGTTTCTTATGTAGTACGACTACACATCATATACAACGGCAAATATGGTAAGCAAGACAAATACTTTTTTGCGCAATTTTATATATAATTTTCTGTTGGTCTTACTGTTCGCTATACCATTTTTTTCCGATACATACTTTGAGTACAAGGAGTGCCGTAAAGTATTTAAGTCAGGCGATCTTCTTGACAACTATTAAAGACATTTAAGGCTTTAGTATAAGCATTGAATATTTTATGGTATAAGGTATTAATATTGACGTTGCATTTCTTACCATATAAAATTACATTTTAACAGTTTTATAGAAATGGCAGATATGCAGACCACTTTATGGTTGGTGTGGAGCACCCTGAACGGTTAAAACTAATAGCAGCATGATATGGGTTCTGTTTTGGATTGTTGAACTCCTTTCAGTGTTCGTTGATTTTGATAAATAGCGTAAAGTAGTTCTAACATCATTAAGGCATGTTTTCATACAGATTTCTAGTCTCTAATTACTTTCGTACAGTCCGTTAATTGCCAATGCCATCTTTGCAAATAACCATTGATTCTCTTTTCTTCGATATAGGTTTGAAGGCTTCATTTATACAAATAACGGTTTCAATAAAAAAAGTTTTTGTAGTAGGTTGGTATGTGTTGAATTATAGCTGTAAATCAAGAAAGTATGCATACAGAGATCTACATTTGTTCTGTTTGAGATCAAATCTATCTAATCTTCACGAAAATAAAGTTTAAGGGGAACAAACTGCATCGAAGCAAAAAGATGAAAACGACTGGAGAAACACTATTACGAAAAAATTTATCCTCTTGTAAATATAAAAGTCAGCAATGAAGTAGTATTATTTTAATTTGATTATAATATTTTTTTTTAATTTATTTGTTGTCTCTACAATCTGTCATACAGTGACATTCAGTAGATTATTTAACAAATGATTATAATATAGTAATATGAGTTTATTTGCATTCTAAATCTATCTAACAGCGCACATTTTATTGCTTGAAGTAGGATTAAGTTTTCTCAAACATAATATTTCAAAATAAAAGGTTCATTTTGGCTCATTTTGCTTAAAATTACAGCTATTTACTGCGAATAATTATTTGCCTATCAGTTACGGCAACACGTCTGGAAGCTCTGGAAAGTAACCTAAACATACCAGCTGAGTTGGTCGATGTGTATAAATATCTTTCTTTGTCAGGTTTATAATAAAATGACAGCAATACTGCACTTTAAACAATAAATCTAAATTCTATTATTAACTTTTATTCTTTTAAGTCATTTAAACGAACTTTGAAGAAAAAAATTTTCTTTATGCAGAATAGTAACTCGACGATTCCCTTATCAAGTAGTCGAATTTTAGCGACGGTGCCATTAACTGCATTCCTCGATCATGCATTCTACTTAACCACGACTGTACTAACTAGTGATGGATTGCAATTTGCCGCCCCTGCGAAGCGCCGCCTCAGGCGATGTGTGAGTTGCCTGAGTACTAGCGAGGCTCCTAGTTACAGTTTAAAACAAATAAGTTGTTCATTAATGGGATGCAAAAACCGCCAGTGATTTTAAATGTAGTCCAGAATCTTTCGTAAATAATCCATGATATTCGTCTTTTTTTTTGTACTCAAAATAAAGGTAATCGATCATGTCTTTCTAGTAGAAAATTGGTAGCTTAGCTAAATTGTAATAACTTGGTAGTGGCATGTTATGTTAAAGAACTGAAATTGGTTAGTTTTGACAATATTCTGCATAGATAAAGGCAATGGCAAACCACCGAGGTATTCTGCCTAGTAAATTTTCTCTGCAGTAGAAGTATTTACACTCCGCGTGGTTCGGAGCCCTCTTTAAGCTGTAGGTCCTCTATGTCTGTGGCACTCTAAACGCGCATCACAGGAATAGGAGAGAAGATCGCTACGTCTCGTAAGAGATAAAGCACTCGAAGAAGCAGAAGATAAATATTGACACTGGGGTTTTGTGCATTATGATTTTAATGGAACGCTTACGTAATAGGGTGATAGAATTTCAGTAATGTAAGGGCAAATATACCATATACTGATTTAGCAAATTTTTGTATTGTTATTTTTCAATTTCTTGATAATTTTTTCATCTTATTACAATCTTGGATATGCTGTCTACAACTTAAATAAACTCTAGGTATGTAAAAAGCCCATATATTAACGTAGCTAGTATGTCAGTACAAAACGCTTACTTTAGTCAATTTTAAGGCATTGTACTAGGGGAACTTACCAAATGTAGTGCAATAATAGGGTAAAATCAGATTAAATTTACGATATATGTGAACTTAATTTGTCAACGTCATGATTTATCTAATTTTCTTAATATTAGAACATTATTAATACTGCAGTAAATTTATTTTATGATATACTATACGTATTGACTTTTACATTGGCTGCAGTCAGCATTCCAGTATTTAGATAGACCGCCCTAAATAAACCCTAGAAAGAATAGAGGAAGGAATATAATGGCTTGCAGACGTAAAAAGGTACATTTAATTTAATTGCCAGGTCGGTTTAGGATCCCCGTAAAAAAGAAAGCGAGAATATTTTACGACAATCGACATAAACGACACATTTATAACATTGAAAATATACTTACCGTATTTACTTATCTTATTTTTTGTTTGCCGCGTGAACTAAATATAATTAGGACCGCGTCCAAAAATTTAGACAAAAATAATTAAATCTATATTTAGAAAATAGCATTTTAATGACTTCACATTTAACAATCTGAAACATGGTTTTAGATATAAAGAATGCTGACAGATTTACTGCCCATACTGCTATAAATGCTTCTATCACCAAAATATAAAGCAGTAGAATAATATTATAGTAACAG
The DNA here is from genome assembly GCA_014611495.1 of Limonius californicus. Lineage (NCBI taxonomy): Eukaryota > Metazoa > Arthropoda > Insecta > Coleoptera > Elateridae > Limonius > Limonius californicus. Next base: position 3,005 of record JABXWE010025394.1, read on the forward strand.
TGTTGATTTAACTATTAAAATGTAGTTTCCTCTAGGTATTAATTAATAATTTGTCGTTATTTTTTTCTTCTCTTAACCATCATTATTAAACTTTCAAATCTATATATTTTCTCAACTAACCATTTGGAAACAGCAGAACATTTACATTCTACGTATTGAATTATCCATTAACAAGCACACAATAAACGTTCTTTTGAAGTAGTGTTGTAGTTAAGGGAAACAGACAGTTTAACAACCCGTGTGGTGTCCGAGAACATACCAGGTAGAGAAAACAGGGCTAGTAGAGTACGGTGAGATCGGCCAGAAGCACATAACCTGCCGTTATTTGTCAGGATAATGGTCAGGTCCTACGTATATAAGTGCAATATCATTGCCCTTAATTGCAGGGGCGCGCATTCGTCAGCCCTCCGAGCTGGTGAAATATTACATTAGTTAGAGCAGCACTGATTGTGTGATAACATCACCATTTTTGTGGTTACGCTTTACGTGTATATGCCTAGGCAGGGGAAAAATAAAAATGTTAATAACTGAATTTCGCAGCTGACATCCTGAAATTTAATTGGTTGTGTTAGAAACCATGTTCAGCCCAAAGCTGAATACTACCGTAGAAATTTAATAGAGTTCTTTCATGTATTATTCGTATTGTTTAATAACTTTCCATTTAGGTCATCCCAATTTTAGTCACATTATTAAATATTTATAGCTTTCATTTAATTAATTATTTAAAATATTTGCAATTCCGGGAAGCTTTATTTTGTTTTGTGCTTAAACGTATTTCAATATATGACATATCACGTTCAAAAGCAATATAAACATTTGTAATAGATATAACACTGGATCTAGGTTTCAAATCTAACTCTGGTCTTCTATTCCTAAACTTTCATGTGTTCAATTTGTTCATTCACACCATTAAAGGTGTATTTTTTAAAGTGTGGTTGTGAATTTGGAAGGTCTCGAGTATATCCAATTTATGTTTAGCATCACAGAAGTGTAAAAATGTTATTATATTATTTGACATCAATGCATGGCAAGTGCTTAGCGTAGTTAGATTTTTCTGGGTATATTTATAAGTGTATAAGAGTGTATATGTTCTTCGTACTTAATATCGAAATTTCTAATTGTCCGACCTATGTATAAAGAATTACACTGTGAGCCATGTCATTTGTAAACATCTGACCAAATCATTGGTCTTATCATTTATGTTGAATAAGGTGCTACAAGTGTCATTTGTAGTGTTAAAAATGACGTTACATATACTTGTTTTGATTATAGCTTTATCAATTTGTTTTCACATATCGCCTCGAAATATGAAATTGAAATTAATTTAACATTATCAGAGTGATATTTTCGGTACATTTTTGGAATATACAGGGTGAGCGGGGAAGACCGGACCAAACTCCAGGAGTGTATTGTACACGTGAAAATAATGTAAAAAAACTCTAATGTTGTTATCCGATTTTTATTTGTTTTCAAGTTATAGCGTAATTAAAAATAAACAAAATATCATACATTAATGTTTTGGTAATCATAGCGTTCTTATAATAAATGTTCAATAATGCCGCCATTCACCTCTAAAAATTTTCTGCTTCGTCTACGAAGGGCGCCTGTTGCTCTCGTGATCGACTCATGTCTTTGTTTAAGATCTGCTGCAGCATTTCTCGTACGTTGAATTAGTGTATCCGGAGTGTCCACTTTTACTTTGTACACTTCATCTTTGAACCAGCCCCAATAACAATAATCTAGTGCTGTGAAGTCTGGAGATCTTGTAGGCCAACTAATAGGACCTCCGCGACCAATCCAACGCCTTGGAAACCTTTCGTCCAAATGTTGCTTGACCTGACGAGCGAAATACGCAGGAGCTCCATCGTGTTGGTAGTACATTTGCATTCTGATGTTTAAAAGAGCATCCTCTAGTAGTCCGTGTAATTCATTTTGTAAAAAATTTAAGTAGTTGTCTCCTTATGTTAAAAATTACTTTCGATTGTTGCGTGGGGATTTTCGTTTGACCATACATGACAGTTGTGAGTATTATTAATACCGTCACGGGTAAATGTTGCTTCATCTGTAAAAAGTATGCGCGATACAAAGAGGATTATTATTTATCCACCGACAAAATTCCATACGTTTAGGATAATCTTCCGGTTGTAGGTGCTGTACTCTCTGTACATGGTGTGGATGTAAGCCTTGCTCGTGGAGTGTGTTTATTACTCTTGTTTGTGGAATGCCCAATTGAATACTAACTCTTCGTGAGCTGTTACATCTGCTGCTACTAAATCCAGAATATCTTCTGCCTCTTCTAAATCTTGCCGAGTAGCTGGTTCAGATGTTATTTTAACACTGGGAAGCTTTCCGGTCTCGCACAATTTGTTGAAAACTGATAAACATATTTTTATTAGGATGTCTCTGATGTGGAAACTGTTGACGATATTCTTCAACAGCAGCTGTAGCATTCCCATTATCAAAACCATAAAAAAACACCATATTTGCATATTCTAAATTTAAATAAGTGTGTGGCATTTTGTAACACTTTAATCGTACAAAAATTAACGTTAAATTACACTCACAATACACTGACACATTATCAGAACAACAAAGTTATCAAATGTTTTTGAGCCTCGAAAAAGGCATACTAGATAAACATTTTTAATTACAGGCGCCCTTCGTAGACGAAGCAGAAAATGTTTAGAGGTGAATGGTGGTATTTTTGAACATTTATAAGAACGCTATGATTACCAAAACGTTAATGTATGAAATTTTGTTTATTTTTAAGTACGCTATAACTTGAAAACAAATAAAAATCGGATAACAACATTTCAGTTTTTTTTACATTATTTTCACGTGTACAATACACTCCTGGAGTTTGGTCCGTTCCTCCCGACTCACCCTGTATAACCTCTCCGTTTGATTAATATGTGAATTAGTTTCATGTTGTAGCCATTATTGTGGGCAATTTGTTTGATAATCGATATTTTTTTAGTGTAATTCTTGTTCTCTAGATTCTAGAGCGACTGTTAGAGCCCTATGTATCAAAGATCTATACCTATAGGCTGCTAATTTATGTGTTCTATGGTGACAAGAGCCCTGTGGAATTGTGATATCTATTTGCGTAGGTTATCTATAAATAGAGTATTCCGGTTCTTTTTCAGAATTAATTTTTGTGTTTAGGTAATAGGTGTGAGGATCTGTTCTGTGAAGTGAACTTCGGCAGTTCGAATTCTCAGTGTTCTATAATTTGACCCATTGCGCCATGCCAACACCATTCGCACGTCAGCTTAAGCTGTATCATTACACAATTTTCTAATTTATCCTTTAATTTGGTATTATAAAAATCAATAGTAGATGTGATCTATGTATAATTTACGTCCCTTTCGTGTACACCCTGTTTCGGATATGCTTTTCAATTTGGGGAGCAGGACATTGATCAATTCCACAAACGCATGTATTTTGTCGGTGGAGCCTATTCAAACTCAGCATACGGTATATAAATATATTAGCTAAAAGTGGTTAATTGCTTTAGGTAAGCCCTAAGGTTAAAACAATTTACACAGTCGTATGTATGGAGATAATATTTGATAGTCGATAGCTTATGCGTCTCTCTTAAGCGCAAAGGCCTCCCCATTTTTTAAATGTCTTACGAATAATGTACATATTATTACATCTTTGTTACCTTTGTTTACTGCTTGTTTTTGTGTATCTGCTGGATTTTTTGTATCGTTTTCTTGGGGGGTAAGGTAGTCGCCTCCTCCCCTGGTGATTAATCTTATGGGGAGTGCTTTACAAAAATTTTATCTCACTGTTGGGGGGCTGTCAGTGGCTGACCCCATGCCCCTTTTGCTCTCTCTTTGGTTTATTGGCTTCCTCTATTGCATTCGTCTTCTTTACTGATGTTTTCGGTGGATTGCTATCGTCTGACCTAATCTTCTTCTTGACATCTTTTTTGCTTTGGTCCTTTTTTTCCCATTACTGTTGTTTTCTTTTTGTTGACTGCTTCTCTTCTATGTCACTGTCGGTTGCTGCTAAATCTTCGTTTACTTTAATGTCATACTCGTTGTTCTCCATTTTTTCCATTAATCATTAGCGTGTTGTATTTTAGAACAGCGTATCTTCCTTTACTTGTCGCTTCTTTCACTTTAGGTAATTTCTTCGCTTTCTGCTATAATTTTTGCTAGGAAGATGCAGATTTAATATATTCTAACTACCTCTTGCATAGATATCAGAGTATTAAAAATGTTAATATTTGCGATGATTTGATTAGAAATATCTTAATACATATAAATAAGAAAACACAATTTTTAGCCTTTCTAAAACTTCCAATCTACATCTTACGAATTCAACTTCTACTATAATTTTATTGATTCTACAATTTAAATGATTCCATGATGACGAACTACCTGTATTCAAATTACTAAAATGATTTTTACAAGGCTTATCCAATAAAGAAGAAAAATTAACCAACAGAGGAAGAACTGGATAAAGAAAGGAATATAAACTTCATGTGCAAGTGAAAGTACATTACCGAAGAGACCTTCTTAGTTCGTTGCAGTTTCCTGCGTAAGAAATTAATCGAAGTTCCTAAAAAATATCAACTTGATTTCTTGATCAATCATTACCCAAAAAAAAACACAATGGAACGATATAGAAACAAAATAAATATTCACAAAACACACTGAACAATAATTAAAGTTAACAAAAAAGGGCGTATTTTGCTAATCCTTAAAATATAGCAAAACAGTTTAATACACATTTTGTTAATTTTCCTGACATATACACAAAGAATTCGACTATATTTTGCAATTTCAAAAATAAATTAGGCAATTTTTATATGCATTACTCAGATTGGTTTTTCCGTACACCGGTTGCTCCACGAATAATAAAAGCTATGATTAATGAGCTTAAAAATACATCATTTGCTGGTTTTCACGCTATCCTCGTGAAAGTTGCAAAGCTGGGCAGCGACTATTCGATTAACCTTTATTCGCATTTGATCAACTGCTGTTTCTCGGCTGTGAACTTTCGATCAGAACTCAAACAATCCAAACTTACCCCTGTTCATAAAAAAACTGAAAATAATCATTAAAAACTATCGTCCAATGTCCACACTTTCTGACTTTTAAAAAAGTATATAACACACAATAACACAACTTTTATTGATTTATTCTTTCCCATGGCTTGTTATTCAATTCCCAACAGGGTTTTCGTGCACAGCATTCTACACAAACATTGTTATTGAAAGGCAACATGTTAAAAGTAGTAGCTTTACGATAAATAGTGATATATCGAAAAATTTTGAGTTCATTAAATATGAGATTTTGTTAGAGACATTACAACTGTATGACGTTTGTGGAAATATATTGTAGCTTATACAATTTTATCTTACTAACAAAAAGCAAACTGTATCGGTAGGTCATATTTAACTCTGTAAAATTTTGTATTTTCAGCATGTGGTGTTCCACAGGGTTCTGTATCGGGACCATTACTCTTTACAATATATGCAAATAATTATTTAGCCAATAATAGATACTCATTAAAGTGCAATTACTGTAAAAATGAAATTGGTTCTTCTGGATTCGCTAGACTAGTTTAATGTAAACAAATTAGATAGTAATAAACGTAAAAACTCAAATGTTTTCCATGTTTTTAATGTCAATGATTAAGGTAATCTAAAATTTAATGTAAATAACCAGCGCCAGCCATATTAACGAATAACAAATATTGGGAACAATCATAGTTTCGCAGAAGTATTAGAGGAACTACAATTTTTGTTGTACACGCCATCTATTTTAGATACATATTTTCATTCTACACGTCAATACAGTTTATTGCTTTGGAAAAATTGCAAGAACGCTCTGTAACAAATATTGTATGTAGGTCCCAAGCCGAGAGATTCTCAAATACATAACTACAAGATGCGAAGACGTAATGGCGTTAGATTGGATTTTCCATTAATAATCATCTCTAGTATAAGCTATTTTTCTATACAATTTTAAATTTAACTGTATAAACATCTTCCTGTTCAAATATGGGAGTTACCACTTAAAATAATTTTTCAGTAGTCATTATTTAATGATTTTACAAGTTAAATATACCTCTGATGTCTTATGATTTCAAAATACATTCTTTAACTCGTCTTATAGGTTGTTTATATATTATGTATTTATTATAAAACCTATTTATTTCTAATACCAATTTTATGTTCTTGACATAATATAGTGTACTGTATTCTATCTTTTTTGTATCAATATATGATTGATGTCCCACAGGACCTAATAAACTACTACTTGTTACTTGTTCTATATTCACTTCAACCTAATAAGAATCAAGATACATAATCTGATTTTCCTTTAGTGGCAGAGAACCTTGAAAAATAAATTTTCATTGTATGCTAATTTTCATATAAAAACTGTATGAGCTTCTCAGCTAAAATTAGTTTTGTTTTGATGTTTTCCACCAGAGCTTTATCGTTTTGCATAAATTTACAAGTTTGCATAAGTTAATTATGCAACGTTTACGTGATAATGAAGTATATTTTTGGATAATATGAGATAACATGCAAGTACCCAATTATAATTTGTAACGATTCCTATTAAATTAAAATAAAAATGAGTAATCGGTTCAGTAATTCAAGTCATATCCGTTCAACATCAATATAACCGCCGTCCATTAACAACTCCATCTGCATTAATATTTATATATATTCATCACACTAGTCGAGATTTACATAACTTATCTTCTTATAACAGGAGCTGAAACAAGTTAAATTTCCAGGATATATCATTGCCTCCTCGCGGATAATATAATTAATATGTATTCAACCACAATAATTAATTTTGTATATCTGTGTGAAAATTTACAAATAAATAGACAGATGTTTACAGAAACCGAGAAAAACATTTTAATGGCCTTAATAATGTAAAACAGCAATATGCAAATTTAAGTGTTTCATCTTTCATTATTGGATTTATAAAATATCTATGCCGTAAGTACATTGCTCTCATCTGTTGTTAATTTCCTTTTATAATGAAAGTTTATTTGTGAGAAGGGCAGGTATGCGTAGCAGGTGACGAAACATTAAAAGCTGATGTAAGTTTGTTGGTGTCCAACGGTTCTAGATCCTCGATAAGGAGTCATAAAAATTAGTAACACACAGTTCCTTTATAACGAAGGCGATAAGCTAAGGTTAGGGTGAAAATAAAAACTGTTGTACAAGGATACGGCTGTATGTTTGAATGTATGGCTGTTAACTTCTACATTAAATTTGGGCAAGTTCGTTGCCTCTCCTATTTGGAGCCTACGCAGTGGCGGACCTAGAAGATATTTGTGAAGGTTTACGATTGTAACTGTTTGACACGAATTTAAAAGAAATTGATTGTAATACTTAACAACTATTAATTTGTACCTCAAGACAAGGTCGTAACATGGGGAACTTATGAGGGAGATTCAGTTTGATATAAAATTGAAGCTTTTATGTACATGAAGTTCCACGGAAAACCCTTATCCTCCCTATTATAAGTAGAATGATTTTGTGTTTACTCAAGCAATTCTAGGACCCAATCTTGAATTCTGGTACATAAATTCCATTGATAACTGCCTGGTTTGCTTTACTTAAAATGAAAGATCAATATTTTACTTTAGGTACAGTAACATAGTCCAGTTTATTTAAGACGAACTCGGCTACAGCGAGATCCCGGATATAACGTTGATTTACAAAGTATATGTTTCAATTTGTATTGCTTACTGCTCACTTGTCCCGAAAATAATGAGCAAAGATTATAATAGTTTTAGAATTTCTAGCTTCTGTTATCCAGTTATATATCTTTATACAAACTGTATCTAAAAAAGTAGGTTAAGAATATGAGACTAGTTTCTGACAAATCTCTTGGCTGGATGGCATATTTTCCGCTGATATTTACCACGATGTTTAAATACTGAGCCGGAAAATATTTCTCCAGTGATGCTTAAAATAACAATTTTTGAAATTGAAGCTATTGACACGTTTTCCAATCTACTTCTGATAGTGACAGACTTTGTAGTCCTACAAAAATCTGTAAATATAGACTCAAGAAGGAGTAATCGGCTTTTAGAAATTTATGAATGTGCATCTCTGTCGGTATTTGCGTAATGTTCTTTCTTACATTTAATGCATTTAACGGCCAAATATTTGTAGGGCAGAAAGTCTCGTTATAACAGAGTTAGGCTGTAACTGACAATCTCTAATGAAACGTACGTAGTTACATTTGTTTTCTACAAGCATGTTGTCCTCTTCTACTGTATTAAAAAATGTACACTTTACACATTGATCACAGAACTTTTAGATAGTACTTTTGCTCAATTAACATTTAAATCCCCCTCCCTCCTTCTTTATAATATCACAGCAATATATATATATATATATATATATATATATATATATACACATAATA
>JABXWE010025401.1:0-11222 GCA_014611495.1 Limonius californicus
AATAACAGAAATGAAGAACAAATGACCCATATCTACCAATATTGTGCAGTAAATGCTTGATGCAAGTATGTGCAAGTCTGAATAAGTAGTCGTGAGACAAGCATCTGCATTGTGTTAGTCGTGATACAAATGATACACACGTGGCCTAAAACTGCAAAATTGCATGTCTGGGCCGCGAGAGACAACTGTAGTCTCACACAGAAAATTGCAAAATTTAAACAAACAAAGCCGAATTTCAACAAATATACACTACAGAGCTATCAACTACACGCATATTGATCGATTAAAGAAAAAAAATTTTTTGGCCCCGTGGATACGCTTTCCCCATAACATGGCGGCACTTAACGTGTTAAATAAAAATAATGTTTCTATTCCTGGCAATGTGAAAGCTAAACCAGCTTTGTTAAATCTAATAGAAGAACAGAATCAGGTGTTTAAAAAATACGTTCGGATATTTTACCCACTTATAGATGTCAACAATACAACGAAAAAGTCGTAATAAACGTGGGTTCGAAAATCAACTGTTTTCGATATATGGAGATTTTTTAAGAAAATAAATATTTCGTGTAATTTCCCCACCCATTAAAACAAATAGCCGTGTAAATTAAACATTTTAATTACAAACAATTAAACTAGGTGTTCTACATGTCCTCCTTTCATTTGTACGGCATTCTTTCAAAGATTCCTGGATTCATACCAACAGTCTGGCAGGCATTTTCTGTTCGTCTCGCAATTCATTTAAATTATTCACAGGGCTTCAATAAACTAACGACTTTAAATACCCCCAAATACAAAAGTCGAGCGGATTGAGGTTAGGAAATCTAGGTGGCCACACAACTGGACCCCCTCGCCCTAACCACCTACAGTTGTAATTTTCGTTTAGGAAATTTCTAACGAAGACTGAAAAGTGTGCAGGAGCTCCATCGTGCGTCAACCACATATTCATTCTATGAATGAGGGGAACATTTTTTAATAATAGTGGCAAGGCGTTACGAAAAAAATCAAGATACAATTGGCCAGTCAAACGGTTTGGAAGAAAAAAAGGTCCTATCATATAGTCTCCAAAAACACCAAGCCAAACGTTATTTGAAAATCGTTGTTGATAATTCGATTCAATAATAGCATGAGGATTTTTATCTGATCCAACATGGCTGTTGTGGAAATTAAAAATGCCATTTCTTGTGAAATTAGCTTCGTCAGTAAATAAGACGTCAGTAACAAAATTTGCGTTTTCCGCAACTCTTGTTAGTGCTCGGCAAAACACCAGACGTGCAGCATAATCAGGCACAATAAGAGCATGTATCCTTTGAATATGGTATGGATACATTTGCTCCTCGTGTAACATTCCCCTAATTAGGGAAACATTAATATTTGCTTCGGCAGAATGTCTTCTGGTACCTAGATTTTCTTCAATCCTCCTTAAAATGTTAAGTTCCGCTTCAGGAGTAGAAACTGATCTAGGCCGACCACCACCGCCGTTTCTTGATTTAAATGCGCCAACTTCGGATAAACGTTGATGCAAATTTATAAAAAATTTGTCACATGGAAGAGCCCGGTTCGGAAATTACCATTGGCCTTACCATACATGAAATACATATCTGCCATTTCCGCGTGATACATATTCCAACAACAACGATAACAATATTGACACTGATAAAAACTCAACCAAATGTTATTTTATCCACTTCCATAGCAGTCGTGATAAATACGATTCTGCACACTTTGCCTAAATAATTTGGCTGTATCTTGAAAACGGTTAATTTTCGAACCCGTGTTTATTACGATTTATTTGTTTTTATTGATGAGATCTATAAGTGGATAAAATATCCGAAGATATTTTTTAAACATCCTATATACAGTGTGTCTCACTGTAGACTGCACCACCCCAGAATTTTGTTTATATATTATCGATTCAAAAAATTTCTTTTTTCTGATTATACCTCTCACTAAACTGTAATTTAAGGGTATGTTACTTTCCCTTCACGGTGAAATGCTAGCCTACTACGATTTAAAATAAACAGCAAAATTGAAGAAGTCGTATTAGGGATTTTTTTTAACAAAATTTTGTTAATAAAAGTTGTTCAGAATCGTTCAAATAAGCTAAATCCAAAATTTCATTACAATCAAAAAATATTGAAAAAATTTTTTTTCTAAAAAAAATTTCAATATTTTTTGTTTGTAAAAATTGAAGAAATCGTATTAGGGATTTTTTTACAACAAAATTTTGTTAACAAAAGTTGCTCAGAATAGTTCAGATAAGCTAAATCCAAAATTTCATTACAATCAAAAAATATTGAAAATGTTTTTTGTCTAAAAAATTCAAGTCCAAGATGAATTTAAAAAAAACATTCTTTTAATATTTTCTGTTTGTAATGAAATTTTGGATTTGGCTTATTTGAACGATTCTGAACAACTTTTATTAACAAAATTTTGTTGTAAAAAAATTCCTAATACGACTTCTTCAATTTTGCTGTTTATTTTAAATCGTAGTAGGCTAGCATTTCACCGTGAAGGGAAAGTAACATACGATTAAATTACAGTTTAGTGAGAGGTATAATCAGAAAAAAGAAATTTTTTGAATCGATAATATATAAACAAAATACTGGGGTGGTGCAGTCTACAGTGAGACACACTGTATATTAAAAATATCCAAAAACCTATATTAAAAATGGCTGCGAAGTGTTGTATATTCATAATAATTGTGTTAACTTTCAGAGATTTTAACCTAAAGTACTGAGGTGGGTCAACTACGAAGAGCTGTGACAGATAAAAGAGCACGGAATTAAAATATTAATATACAGGGTGGACTAGATTTATTTCGGGAAACTTCACCAGCGTGTTCCAGTAACCAAATAAATGTAGAAAGGTTATATAAACGTGGGTCTTTAAATGCTTCCTAACGGAATAATACATACGTTTTACATTGCATAGTCTCCCTTTAGCTAAAATTTTTAAAATCGTAAAACAAATAGGCGTGGATAGTGTTGATAATGAAAGCGTGCTGTGAAAAACAAGTGACTAATTAATCTGTCAAAAATTATACAGTTTACTGTGTTTACTGATTTGAAGAGTGCTTGTGATTCAGTTACCACTATGCCCATGAAATTTAGTAATGAACAATACGCAGATATTCATTTTGTGTATGGATTCTGTAACGGCAATGCCGAAGCATCAGTGCATGAATATCAAAGGCGTTTCCCAAATAGAAGACTTCCAGATTCTCAAGTTTTCGTCGATACTCACCGGCGTTTTCGCGAATTAGGTTTGCATACTAATAACGAACAAAACAGAAATGACAACCCAATACTAAGAAGAATTACTAACCGTATTCTTCAAGCCTTCAATGAAAATCCACGACTCAGTTCTCGCAGAGCGGCTCAACAACTTAATGTATCAAAATCAAGAGTGTTACGAACATTACATGCAGATCATAGAAAATCATATCATTTTCAACCTGTACAAAATTTACATCCTGGTGACGCAGAAACAAGGTTGATCTTTTGTGAGTGGATTTTACATCAGGTAGAAAATAACCATGAATTTTTACATAAAATACCTTGGACGGATGAAGCTACATTCACGAGAACCGGAGTAGTTAATTATCGCAATCTTCATGCTTGGGCACATGAAAATCTGCATGAGACTCGACCACGCAATTTTCAAAATGAATTTAGTGTTAATGTTTGGCTCGGTGTCTTACATAATAACATTTATGGTACATATTTCTTTTTTTTTTCTTTTCGTTTTTTTAAAGAATCGTGGAGTTGCCAAAGGCAACTCCAAGATTCCCATCCCACCCAGCTTATCCCGGCTCAGCACATTTCGTGCTATTCACAGGTCTAACATGCTCTATCCTTGAAAAACCCCATGCCCCAGACACCACAAACACCCTGGGAAAGTGCAGTGCTCAGGATTCGAACCTGAGCGACTTTGGTAGAATAACTCCGAAGCCAAGCGCTGAGGCCATTACTCTACCACGGTCCCCACATATTTCTTACCGCCAAGAATATTCGGCATTATTTCGTGAGTTTCTTGACACAAATTTCAGCGATGTCCTTGATGAAATGCCCATTCACTTTAGAATAGATAGCTGGCTACAACTAGACGGAGCTCCAGCGCATTTTGGATTACAAGTATGTGAATGGTTAAATACAATACAAATTATCCCCAGCGTTGGATTGGTCGTTCAGGACCAGTAACCTGGCCTGGCCTGCTCGATTATTATGTTTGGGGAAAGTTAAAAGATAAAGTATATGCAACACCTGTTAATACAAGGGAAAAATTAAGTTTAAGAATTGAAGAAACTTGTAATGAGATGAGGCAGAATCCTTTGGAAATATCTACCGCGATTGATTCACTGATTCGACGTTGTAGGAAATGTATAGAGGTTGGCTGATTACAGTTTGAACATCTACATTATTAATTCTGCTATTTCATATTGTAATATCACACCAGTAATGATTCTGTTCTGTTCTTTGGCATTCTTTTGTCAAAACCTTAAGATGCGATATCTCCGTTAGGAAGCATTTAAGGACCCACGTTTATATAAACTTTTTACATTAATTTGGTTATTGGAACACGCTGGTGAAGTTTCCCGAAATAAATCTGGACCACCCTGTATACAAAGAAAACCAAAACAGTAGTTAACTTTCCACCCAAATTTAAAGTTAGATTTTGTATATATTGCGAATAGTTCTAAAATGGCTCAAGTTATATTTCTCATTTTTACGTTGTAACTTGTTTTACTATTGTAATAATATAGAAATGGTTTAAAATTTTTTCATTTTCCTATATCTAGAAAATTATAACTAAATAACTCCATTTATTTTAAATCACAACAAACTGCACACCAGTGACTTTTTAAACTAAATTAATTTAACATAAAGAGACTTATTTACAAAGCTCAGTTTCTATAAGTTTAAGCTGCTTATTGAAACGTAGCGCTTAGAATGTATTAACATTTATAGTACCTACCAATAACAATAAACAGTACCTACATTAAAAGTTCTTGCATAGCAAACAATTACACTGTTAAGACCTTATTTTAATTATTTGACAAAACTCGTTCCATTAAGCATCTGTAGATGACGGATTTGGAAAACGAAGAGAAGCACTTCCGTTGTATCCTCCATTAGCACTTTGTTCAAAAATCCTATGAGCGATTATTTGCCTTTCCATTTCCCGCTCTGTTTTAACACGGCGAATGGCTTTGGCTAACAGCACGGCGATAATAACTCCCAAAAGCTGTAACAAAACATTGGTAAGTTTAAAAAATTGAACCGATATACTTAGTAAGGCTTTTAATAGGATTATTATAAAATACATGCATGCATGCATAAATTAACAATATTCAAATATATTATTAAACTAATTAACAACAAACTATAGAAACTGGTGACAGATGGCGCTGAAGATAGTTCTAGTCTTTAAGGGATCCTAAACTGGCGTGGGCATTCAATACTATAGTGCATCCTTTCTGTAGCAAATCCATGATATTCCTTAGTAAAAATAAAAATAACTAACAGTTCATATTTGTTATTAGAGAAATATTAGCCAAGTTCAGTTTTGATAGAATCGTCAGTGCACGTTATATTAAACAACTAAAATTGATTAAAGGGTCTTGGCATTGCCCTGATTTTTAAAAAATTTGATAAATCTTGACCCTAGGCATTGTACCCATATATTTAAAGGAAAGCAGTTTGAAATGAGGTTAAAAATTTCACTAAATGAAATTACAATTTATCATAAACATAGGTTGAATTTAGCCTATTTTTTCAACTCTGACAGTTTCTTTATGATATGTGTTAAGGCGGATTCAGGCTCGTACGCAGAACGTCGATGTCGCAGAAAGCCGTTGCTGTAGAAAGTTTGGAGAAGTACATTGAAATGCGACTGTTTTTGCTCGTGCGCGCGTCGTCGTGACGCGGCTAGCTGTAAATTTACTTGGAAATGCACGGCGGCACTCGGATGCAGAAGTACGTAGAAGTTCAACTTTAGACGTAGTTGTGTGTGCGTTTTGTATAGTACAAAAATATCTTCGCAAAAATGGCAGAGTTGGTCATCGACGAGTTTCAACTAATTAACATAAACCAATAAAGAGAGGGTACAAGATATGGTGTTTGTCTGATCAGAAGGGTTATATCCTAAAATTTGAAATTTACCAAGGAAACAATGCGACAATAGAAAAGAAATATGAAAATTTTGGCCTTGGCGAGAGGCTGGTGTTACAACTAACAGAACCAGAATGGGGAAAAGACAGAATCATTTGTTTTGATAACTATTTTACATCGTTCAATTTATTGGAGAAACTGAAAGCAGAGAAAACTCTTGCCTGTGGAACAATAAGATCCAACAAGAAAGGTTTTCCAACTAATTTTATTTCCGATATATCTCTCAAACGCGGAGAATATGATTACCGCTTTTCCAATATGAACATTGGTTTATGGAAATGGAAAGACAACAGAATTGTGCATATAGCGAGCAATTACCATGTCAATGAAGAGGTAACAGTTCTCCGCACACAAAAGGATGGAAGAAAAACCAACATTCCGGCCCCAACTGTTATAAAAGACTACAGCACATACATGGGAGGAGTGGACCATGCAGACCGTCTCAGAGCTGTGTATGGCCTGGACAGAAAGTTGAAGAAGTGGTGGCACCGATTGTTCTGGGGTCTAATTGATATGACCTTTGTTAACGCATATGTGATTTACTGCGATCTAAATCACAAAATTCCACTGATAGATTTTCGCAGAGGAATTGCTAGAGGCCTTATAGCTCAGAAACAATGTAAGACTTCAAAAAGACGTTCCAACGAACCTATTCGAACTGCACCAGTAAAACGAAGAGGAACATCTTATTCAATACCAACAGATGTTAGAGTAGCTAATAGAGGTTCACACTGGATCAAATTTTCAAAGAAAAGGGGAAAATGTGAAGTGTGTAGCAAAAAACAAATACAATCCAAGCCATATTCTATGTGCACCTTGTGTAATATTCACCTTTGTTGCAATGAAAAAAAGAAATGTTTTGCGGAATTTCATGCTGTGGATGTAAATTGAATTTCTTTTAGTATAAAACATATACTTCATATTTGTTTCTTGTAGTATAATTATAAATAAAGTTTGTTTACTCTTGCATCTAAATGAATGTACTTCCTAACTGTTGCATTGGTTTCAGAACCTGACGGTACCTCAAAGTACCACTTAAAATTTTTGGAAAATAAAATATTGAAAAATTAAAAAAAATTGGGACACTTGTTATGTCCAAATGAAGCTAAAACCACAAAAAGAAATAATTTTTTTCGTCTATTTCAACAGTCAGGCAACAAAGGGTTAAATAGGCGTTAAACTACGCAGGAGAAAAAACCGATGTTTAAATACAGCCACTACTGCGCATGCGCACAAGAACGTAAATATGCAACAACCGCTTTTCACGTACGTCTGCGACATCGACGTTCTGCGTACGAGCCTGAATCCGCCTTTAGGTGTATACATTTAATTTAAGCATATAATGTGTATATTAGTAAATTGTTCTTTTAAAGTGCAACAAATCTGAATAAAATCCTTTATTATGTGCGCGTAACTAATGAGAATTTCTGGTCGCAACTTGCCCTCGAGGGTGAAGAAATTGTGTATGAACGGGGAGATAGAGTTGGCATCTTATTGGTATTGCATGCTTGTGTTGTGCATGTAATTTAGATATTTAATTATCATAAATCTAGTGCATTAGTGATTGAATATTCTGGTATGTACATACCTATAGTGAGATAAAGTGTCAATGATGATCAATATTTCTCGTATCCTACAAGTGTGGTTGTGATTGAGAGCTCTAGGAATTAGGTTATGTGATATTGAAAGCTTATACAAGGGTTTTATACAAATTGCAAACCCCAAAATTCTTGTGTTAAATGTACGTGATAGGCAGTTCGCACGGGTGTGACGACATACGTGTACAGTATCCCGTTCCTATTGGCCCCTTAGGGGGCATAGAATTTCGAATCTGGACCCTAGGCCCTAGAACCTTTTGACATATATGTTCTAAACAATTCTCACATGCGTCACAGAGACGTAAGTATTACTCCCCTATTGACCATTTTGGGATTGCAGCAGCGCAACTGATTTTCAAGCGATCAAATAGTAATAAAACAGAAGTAATTAACTAATGGACAATGATGTGGAAGTTAACAATCATCAAAGCGGACCGATCAAAAGGTTAATAATTTGATTCAAGTATTATGAACAAACTGTCCGTTTAGTCGAATGAAAGGGGTGGGCCTTCCGGTGAGTTACACTACAGTACTTAATAGCATCAACAGATTGGTGAATCGTTTCTTTGTTTCATGTTTTCACATGTGGCGTCACTTACTTGCTACTCTAAACTGCCATTGGCGCATACACAACTCAATTGCAACCCTTACGATACGAAGTATATAAGGAATATGTGAACTTTGATTTCTACAAAATAATCTTGTTTATTAGTTGAACAGAAATGTTCAACGAAAATGCTCCTGGCATATATTCTTATCAATTTTCCGATCATTGTTTCACCTTATTATAATCTTCTATATACAATCTACTAATTGAAAACAATATGTAATGGTACCTAGCAATGTAGCTAAAATAACAATAGCAAACGCTTATTTTGACAAACCACTTTGAAAGCATCTGAATATAGCTAGTTCAATACGTCACGACGAAGCAAAAAGTAGATAATATGTTGATAAAAAAATAAAGTAACAAGCAAATATTAAAAAGTTTAGATTGGCAAGATAAGTAAGTACACTTGATATAGACGTCTATCTTATAATTATGAGTCATTTATTTAGTACCCAGAATTAACACAACAAAACAAAGGTGCAAATCCATGTTTCATTCTAAACGTCGATGTGGTAATGTTGTGTAATACGTTAAACAAATGATATAAAATGTATAAGCACTGATAATTCCACTGCTCCAACTACAACGGTTGTGCAACTATAACAGGATATTTAAAATTTCCACAAGCATAAGACATGTAAAACTAAGTCGCTCTCTTAATTTAATACGTAAAACTGAATGTCTTCATTTGGTAACTGTTAACAGCGGCGTAGCGAACGCCCCTATAAACCCGGCAATAAGAGGGTGCTCCAATCTCCTCAGTCCTCCGGCTATAAATTACCCTTGTCCACTAAATAAATATTACAATTCTGTAAGTGCCTAATTACTAGGCTTAGAATAATTATGCATTTGCATATTTACATACACAAATGCATGTTTTAGACATCTTTGGTAATAAATGCATATTTTAATTTTTTTGGGCAAGAATGCATAAATTGCAGCATTTGTCTGTTTAAATTGCATATTTATAAAAAATTTTTGTTATCAAGTACAGATTCACTTCGTCAAGCAGGGAATTTCCAGAACTTTTAAATAATCTTCTAAACTCATTCATTCTGTATTTTGAATAGGTAGGTATTTTCTTAGTTGTTAAGCTTCGGAAAACCAGCATACTTGGAAATGCTAAGAGGATTACCAGGGTTTGAGTGGCCCTGTTGCGTTAACGGGAAAACCTGTGAAAGTTGAACAATTTATCATTTCATCAACAATCAGTTGTCTGCTAGTTCCAATAGTGTGTTAACATCTTCAAGATGCCAAAAGAAAAAAGTGTATAAGTGCTATTTTAAACCGGTTTGTGAGGGACTATGATGATTTCACAACAGATGGGCATCTATTATTTTGTAAATACCACGAAGTTCCTGTTGTGACAACAAAAAAGTTCCAAGTTACTCAAATCTCCAAACCGGAAAACATGCAAGTAATAAAAATCGAAAAAGGGTGAATAACCAACGGCAAGTGTTAATTTCTGATTTACCAAAGCCTGGACCTAAACGTTCAGAATTTAATGAAGAAATTTATAAGGCTTTTATTTGCGCTGACATTCCGTTGGCTAAATTAAAGAATGGACAATTTTTTGGAAAAGTACGCGAAACAGAATATTTCAGACGAATCGACATTAAGAAAAGATTATATTTCCGAGTTATATGCAGCAACATTACACAAACTAAGAGAAAAAGTAAACGATCACAGTATTTGGGCGTCTTTGGATGAAACAACCGAACCAAATTTTGTGTTTGGTATATTAGGGGTTAACGAAGAAAAAAATAAATCATATCTGCTGACCTTAAAAGTCTTGGACAAAGTGAAACATTCAACAATTGCTACTTTTTTCAACGACTCTCTAACCTTATTGTGTCCATCTGCAATTTTATATGAAAAAGTGAGAGTGGTTTGTAGTGATGCTGCACCATATATGTGCAAAGCAATGCGAAGACTGCAGATTTTGTGACCTGTTTAGCACATGGTTTACACCGAGTAGCTGACTTAGTTCAAAATCTTTAATCAAACGTGAATGTGCTGATATCATCTGCGAAAAACATTCTCCTCAAAGCACCGAGTCGTGTGCAGAAGTTTCTGGAAGTTGCGGAGGACGTTCCACTTCCGACTGCGCCAATCATTACAAGATGGGGAACTTGGATCGGCGCTGCTGTGTATTACGCTGAAAACTTTGATATTGTAAAGAAAGTTGTTAATGAATTCGACTCTGAAGAAGTGCAGTGAAGAAGCACTGGATAATCTGAAAAAAAAAGGTATTCGAGAAGATTTAATTTTTATTCGATCTAATTTGGCTTGCATTTCAACTGCAATCTCTAAACTAGAAGCGAAGGGATTATCTTTACAAGACAGCATTGAAATAGTAGAAGATATGGCTAAGTGTTTAACTAAACTCAAGAAAACGGATTTCGTTAATAAACTAAATGAGTGCTGTCAAAAAATACGGGCATCAACAACTGAAGAACATAAGCGGGGTGTTTCAAAACGAAAGAGCCCTTGATGCAAGAAATGAACATTTAAATTTCATTGACTTTGTAAATTAGGAATTTATACCAATAGTGTCATGTTATGTCGATAGAGTCTTTTCACAGTGCAAAAATGTTCTCGCTGTCAACAGGCGCAAATTTACATTCGAAACTATATTACACCACGTTGTTGTTAAGTGCAACTATGATTTGTCCTTATATTTTAATTAATTTTAAATAAGTAGCTTTGTCTTTCTTGATTAACTTTAATTAAATGATTTTGGATTTAAAAAATTGTTGTGCATTTTAATAGAGAAATACATATGTATCGATATAACGTTAATGTTTTTTTTTTAGTTAGTTGACTTTTTTAAATGGTTTCGAT
>JABXWE010025404.1:0-15613 GCA_014611495.1 Limonius californicus
TATTCGAGGGCTACGTATCTCTACTTTACCACTATCTATTCTCTCATCCACCAACCCGCATTGGTGGATTATTGGCTAAAATACCCCCAAACAACCTTTATGAACAGTACAAGTAAGAGGAGGCCTTTCCCGGTGGCTCGCTGAGTCCCGACTAAGGTAGCGGTTGGATAAGAAGCCAGCGAGCAGAGAGTGCGAAGAATCCTCGGGTTACGACAGGCTACCATAGGAAGTACCTAAACATTGCAGCGTATAATGCAAGGACAATCTCATCAGAAGAAAAATTAATGGAAATTGAAGAAGAACTCACGAAGGTAGAATGGGATGTTATAGGAATCAGTGAGATTAGATGGAGGAACGAAGAACTAATTAAATTGAAGTCCGGTCACATATTCTACTACAGAGGTAACCAGAACTCATCAGAAGGAGGTGTTGGCTTCCTTCTAAACAAAAAAAGAAGCAGAAAATATAACAGACATTAGAAGTATGTCACCAAGGGTACTTAATATGCAGAATCTTAAAGTTATCAACAAAATACAAAATAAAAATTGTGGAAGCCTATGCTCCAACGTCAGACCATGATTATAACGAAGTGGATAGATTTTACGAGGATATCGCTAAAACCAAGGACGAAAATCAAACACAACTTGATAGTAGGAGATTTTAACGCGAAAATAGGGAAGAAAGAAGATGACCTAGAAATTGCGATTGGAACACATGGATTAGGAGTGAGAAATAACAGAGGCCAGACAATGCTGAACTTTGCCCTACAGCACCAATTGTATATAATGAACACATTCTTTCAGAAGAACAAAAACAGAAAATGAACCTTGAAAAGTCCTGACGGCAACTGAACAGATTTACAACAGGGAGCGACCATCGCATTGTACGAGCCACAGTACAAGTAAACACAAAGAATGAAAGAATTAAATGATAAAGAAAAGCCAAATAAAAACCGTTAGGGCTCAGGAAGATAGTGAAAAATACAGGAACATATTAGATATTGAACTTCAACTATTAAAGATCTCACATAAAAATGTAAACTAAATAAACGACCAGATATTAAAACTTGTCACCGAGGAGTTAAATGGATGTAACACTAAAAGAAATAAAATAAGGAACGAAGGAAACAGTAATTGAAGAAAGAAGAAATCTCGCTGCAAAGGGAAAGTCAAATTCCAACGAATACAGAGAGCGGATATCGAAAGGATTAAGGAAGGACTTACGACGAGGAAAACAAAAGCATAAAAAAGATGCGCTCAAGATTGCAAAAAGGTAGAAAGAGATAATCAAACTTAGGAATAGTAAAGGAAAAATAACGTCTAACAGATAGAATATTCTAAGAATAACAGAAGAATACTATAGTGAATTGAATTCCAGTAAAAAAGAACCAGAGATACCAACAGATGAAGTTGGCATAACACATATTGTAAATTAAGGTTCAGAGAAAGTACCAGAAGTAACTGATCATGAGCTTAAAAAAGCCCCGAGAGAAATTAAAAACAACCGCGCACCAGGAGAAGACAGCACAGTGGAAGCAATAAAATTAGGAGGAGAACTTTTATTGCAGATGATAGCAAAACTATTTAACAAATGCATTGAGACGGGCGAAACACCAGAACAATGGAACAACGCGATAATAGTTTTGATACACAAGAAGGGTGATATCACAAAACTAGAAAACTACAGTCCCACAAGTTTATTAGCACATATATACAGGGTGTCTCAAAAAGATGGGCCAGCGTTTAGTCATAGATTCTTTAGGTAAAAATAAACCGATTAAACCTAATATACCTTAGACAAAAAGTCCTTCCTTAAGAAGTTATAGGGCCTTAAAGTTCAATTTTTTATTTTTTCTTTTTATTGTGATTTCCACAAATCTAAAGATATTTATTTCCAATTTGGTACATATACTTCTCATTATTTAGTACAGTCACAGAATTATTTTCATTAACCAGACTTGACCGTAAGAGGCACTTAACCTACCACTGAAATTTTATATTAGCTCTAACTTTGTTATTAGTAGAACCTTTTAAAATTTTGTGTTACTTTCTGATAGAGAATTAAAAAGTACAAAAATAAGGTACTCTTAGTTCATACGCGTAAAGGCAACCGTTTGCCTTAAAATGCTTGTCCCAAGTTTTGGGTTGCGGTTACGACATGCAATTATCAGGTAGCCATGATCGCAAAAACAATGGGTAGTACTTGTGATCTACAGTAGAGAACAATGCTAGGTCAATTAAATACTTTGGTGTTATAGAAATTGTATTTTTAATTTCTAACCTATACTAATGCTTCCAACCGCATTTTTTTAGTTACCTATACAGTTTTGAAGATTGACTAATACCATAGATTAATAATTAGTCTGCGCTAATACGTATTTAGCTGGTTAATAATTATAATTAGGGGGTTAGTGATTCTGACCATTACATTTGTTAAAACTATTTTCAGATCAGACAGCACTGCGGGGAAGAAAATTTTAATAAACCTACAATATAACGTTGAATAACCTGTTAACCATTATTAAGGTAACCTGTAAAGGTTTTAAAAATAAAACATAATTTTCTGCATTGCATACAAATCTGTACGCAAATATTTCATTTTTAAAACCACAGGAAACCCAAATGATACCTATCAACAAAATTATTTTAAAAACAAGAAGGAAAGAAAAGGAAGGTCGGTTCTGTTGGGTGATTTTACTAATCCTTCTATTTGAATTTTGTAACATGATACACTTTTGAAGATACTGGATGATGTATGTTTAGATGCATACTCAAAAAAATCCAAGGGCTTGTTGAGAAATTTTTCGTCACTCTTTACAAGCCTTATTGACTAACTTTTAGTCTCACAAATTTGCCACAGTTGTCGCGGCCTAGTGTTCCGCGCCCTACCGGTCCGCGCCCTCACGATCCGCGCCCTAATGTCTACTCGCCCGAACGGTCCGCGGCCTAACGGTCCGCGCCCTAATGTCCACGCGCCCTAACGGCGGCGCCCTAACGGCGGCACCCTAACGGCGGCGCCCAAACGGCCGCTCCCTAACGGACGCGCCCGAATGTCCGGCTCTGTATAATTATATAGTTCACCTTTCCCAGTGGTTAAAACTGTATACCTCCTCTAGTATTTATAGTGTATTATTGGGTTCCTCAGTAATCTATCTAAGGTAAAGTTGGGGTCACAACGCCCAAAGTTACTAGAAGGCGACAACACCCAACGCGGCCACATCGCCTAATTCAGAATATTACCACAAAGCCCAACGTGACCACAACACCCAATTCTAACTTACTGTAAATGTTTCTTCGTCTAAGCTCGGTTCACTGTTTATTTACCTTGGATTGTGATTATGATTGTGATTTGTGTGGATCTACACGCCCAAAGCGACCACATCGCCCAATTCGAAGCTGTCCACTAAGCACTGCAATTCTGAACACTCGGGTTGTTTTGCTAGTAAATTGTAAGATTAGGGAGGGTGAATTACCTCACGTATACTTAGGCCACATAGGTGGGCCAATTGCCCTGCCTCCCCAGCAGCTCCCAAATTGGCGGATCACCCAAGCCATCCAATCCTTTGGATGTACTTGAGGACATCCGCAATTGGGGTGTTGCTGATTTCGGCTATATCAGGGCTGGGCAGTGACACCGGACGTGTTCTGCCGTCTCGTTATCCCCGTTGCATTCTCAACAGTTTGAGCTGTCCATCAGTCCCATGAGTTGATTTAGGATGCAATGTCCAGATAAGATACCTGCAACTAGTCGCAGGTTCTTTCGGAACAGTACACAATATTTGGCTGTCTTTGGCGAAGGTACAGTAATAGCAGCCCTTGCATGACGACAACATTCAGTGTTTAACCATCTTCGTGTGAAGTTTTTTAGGGTTTCTTGGTATAACATGAAGCTTAGTGATCTCTGAAATGTAGGAATAACGGGATTTGGTTCCCAAAGTTGGTTGGTTGGTTAGTTGGACGCCAATCTCATCCGCCTCCTCATTGCCGTAGTTTCCGTCATGTCCTTTCACCCATATAAGTGAAATGACATTATCTTTAGAGATATCGTCGAGAGCTTTACAGCACTGCAGTAGCACTCCTGAGGTAATTTTGCAACTACCCAGGGCTAGTAGAGGTTCACTGTAGATACGTTAATAACAATAATTCAAGGATCTAGATTAATAAATAAATATGCTGCCACAAGTTCTATTATTGCCAATATTCAAAATGATATGAAGATGCCGATTATATAACTTGTAAGTATCTGTTTCTGTAGTTCGACGATTCAACCACTGTAAGTTTGAATTGGACGAGGTGGTCACATTGGGCGTTCTGTATCTGTCCCAACTTTGGGTGTTGAGGGAATTTCGGCCTGTGTGGTCATATTCTGATTTGGGTGATGTGATCGCGTTGGGCGTTGTGTCCTTCCAGCAACCTTTAGGCGTTGTGATCAGATTATAGAGCTGGGCGTTATGGACTTTGGGCTAATTTGCTATTGTTTGGCAGATATATTTAATCTAGCTAATTTAATTTAAGATGTGGCTCTGCAACCGTATTTGAGATTTATATTTTTCTGTGCCCGTCCTAAGACGTCACTGCATCGACACTTACGTGCAATCCTTTACAAATAAATTTGACTTAAAAACATTTTCATTTGATTAATTTTCTCATATAAGCGGAATATTTTAACAAAACAAAAATACGAACATGCATTTCTGTGATGCATGATCGATTTTGTATATAATTCAAGCAAGAAGCCTATTATTCAAAAATCAAAAACTGCACTCCCTTTTAGGCGATTCTCTTATACTGTCAATTAACTATTCATGGATTCAATTCAATTCCTATTAGTAAATGCAAACCTAGTTACTAGAGACTTTATAATCTTGACACACTCACTGGTGAAAGTTAACGGTATCCTCTAATTTATGTGCGCAATATCACTTCATTACATAGAATAATAACGACAAAATTTAATAACATGAAATCTGTTCTCCCTTTCTCAAATTCGAACGCAACGCAAAGCTCTCCCATGTATCTCTGGAGTGCACTAGAATAACATTATGGCACACACTGATAACTGCCGTCACGTAATCACTTTATAAAACAATTTGTCTGGTCGGTGATGCGTGCAGATTGTGTTGTAACTCTATTAATATTTGTAGTTCTGTGGGCCTCTTCACAGCATGTTGCCCTGTAACACAATTACATTAGCCATAAAAGATTGCCATGTGGATGGATGTTGAAGTAACAGGAAACACCAGGCAAGTTTTGCTAGCGAAAGCGAAAGTTATAAAATATATGGTCAGTTTATTCCCATACAACACCCAAATTCGATGCTTAAACGTAATGAACTGAAAATAATAGCTACAGCATTAAGGATAATGAACGAGAAAATCGTTTATGTTTAGGAAATTGGGAAATATTGTCATTATAATCACAAACTTGAATATACTTTCACTAAGGAAATTATTATAGATACCAAGTGATCTAGATTCTAGAGGATGGCCTAATCGAAACTTTTTTTCTACTTGTTGATCTACTAAATTAGTACTTAGGAGAGGATATTAAAGTATTCTGTGGCAAATTAGCAGGACCTAACAGGCCAATATACAGAGCTATCAAACTCTTGCGAGCAATATCTAAGGTGCATTACCTGGGAGTCGGTTAGTAAGACCTAAAAAATATTTTTAAAATTACGGTTAATTTTCAATAAATTCCCAGCATAGTTACGGAACTGAAATGGCTTTGTTTGATAGAAATGGTTCTTTTAAGTAATTACCACTGTAACCTACGGGGTGTGTTACTGCCTGTAGGAATGTTGCCATATCTGAATTCAAAATATTTTGTAATATAAAATCCCAGGAATTTTTTAACGCCGTGTACATTCGTATTTGTAATGTGAGTGTTTAAATGGCTCTTTGCTTGACTGTGCCAAACTAACTCTAGATTTACATATACACCGCTACGTGTTCTGCCAACAATTAAATTTCCAACCTCTGTCATGATATGGGGCTGCGTGTCGGTTGAACGTCTCGATAGGCTACATGTTGTATATGGCATGATGAATGCAATCAAATACATTGATGTCCTACAGGAGAAGATGCTGCCTACTGTAAAAGAATTACTTCCTGACCA
This sequence comes from Limonius californicus, assembly GCA_014611495.1. Lineage (NCBI taxonomy): Eukaryota > Metazoa > Arthropoda > Insecta > Coleoptera > Elateridae > Limonius > Limonius californicus. The sequence continues at coordinate 6,117 of JABXWE010025404.1, forward strand.
AACCTTTAAATTCAAGATGATAATGCTCCTTATCACAAAGCAAAGGTTGTTCAATCTTAGATGTCGACCAATAAAGTTAAAAGCATAGACTGGTCAGCACAATCTCCGGAAGTAAATACTGTAGAAAACTTATAGCAGAGGATTTCTAACATTATTTCAAGAAAAAGCCCACAAAAAGGTGAAATTAATAGAATACCTAATTGATGCCTGTTATCGCTGCATTACGAACGAGTAATTACAAAAACTGGTGAATTCTATGCCAAAACGGTGTAAATTAGTTATGAAAAACAAAGGATGGTCTATTAAGTACTAAAACAGTTTTAAATTAATTAGTATGTATTGTAATAAACGTTTAGGTGTAGACTACATTATTATATAAATGTAGAATTATTCTGTTTTTGAATAAATTTTATATATCGAATTGTTTCCGTTTTTGTATTGATCAACATTTGGACTATTATTATTATTAGTACTGTGTTTAAGTACCTTTATTATATTAGCAATGATGAAATGAAAAATATTTGATTAAAAATGGGTTTAAACTGCAATTTATCTTGTTTGTGCAAGTGATGCAGAACTTTTTCACACCATTGTAGATATCTCAGTACCTTGTCATAAGTATTTAGTGTTGCCTATTCTTCAGGAATCGGGAACCATCTGGATATAAATAACGACTTCAACAAAGCGGAACATAACATCAACCACAAATTCTAAGATTCGAAGTAGAAGCTGCAGTAGCGAAACTGAGACCAGATAAAGCGATAGAGAATGACGATATTATAACTGAAATATTCGAAGCAAAAGGGAACATGGATGTAGAAGTTCTGCATAGCATGTGTCTGCAAGTATGTACTTCGAGAAACGGCTCGAAAATTGGTGTTAGTCCATAGTTATACCTCTGTACAAAAAATAATATATTACCAACTGCTGCAATTACAGAACTATTGCACTAATACCTCATGGTAGAAAAGTCCTGTTGCATATAATCCATCAACGTCTAAAACTCTTTCTTCTTCCACAAATACCAGATGAGCAAAGGAGTTTCGTGCCAGGAAAACGTACCCGTCAACAAACCTTAAATGCACGACAGTTCATAAAAAAGGAAGTGAGTTTGGTGTCACAATGTATTTGCTTTGTGTATTACACAAAGCCATTTGATTCGGTAAATTGGGAGATGCTTTGGAAAGTCTTAGAACGAATGGGTACCCTAAAGGTCTAATGTGTCTAATAAAACAACTATATCAAACCAGCGAAGCTAAAATTCGAATGATCAGGAAACAATCCAATGGTTTTTGGATAACAGCCGGAGTCCGACAGGGTTGCATACTGTCACCAATTATCTCTAACGCATAGGGAAGAATTTACCGTTGAAACTCGCTTACTGACGACAAAACAATAATCCGTCGTAAGGTATTTTGGTCAAGTGTCGCACAAAATAGATTCTCCAGAAATCTTAATTGTACAAGAGAAAGTAGTAGACGGGGTCTTCCGCGCGGCAGATCGCGTAGCGGATGGACAGAACAAATAAAAAGATGACAAGAGTACTGGACATAGCTTACATGAAGCCTTGCTGAAGATCGAACTGCCTGAGCAACAACAGTCTCAGCTATCCTTTCATGATGTTACCATACCCTCTCGCAGGTTCATGAATCGAGGAGACGGATTTTTTGAGTGATAAGAACATAGTAGTAGTTGGTTCAGTTATACCCTTATGGATCGTAGGGTTTTAATGTAGTCCTTCCATTTCTTCTTATCTATAGCGATTTGCTTCAACTCCGAGATGGTCTTCTTTCTCTTCTTTTTTAGAGCATATCTCCAAGAGGTTTTTGGATGCCCTCTTTTTCTCTTTTCTCCAAGATTCCAGTTTTATATCATGTTACAGATTTCACCTCCGTTTCTACGCAGTATATGCTCCAACCATCCATATTTTCTCATTTAGAATACATCTACTTGGTTTGTGCTTCTCTACAGCTCTTCGTTACTAATGGTTAAGAACTCTCCCGTAAATCATTTGGTATATAGTTACATGATAGAGGTGTGAAAGGGTTATTGCAATTCTTAAGTCTCTCTCTCTCTCTTTCTATCTCTCTCTCTCTCTCTGTCTCCCTCTCTCGGTCTCTTTAGCTTTTTATAGCTCGTTTCACTTTCTTTGGTTCTCTCTTACTATAACTCGATCTCTCTCTAGCGTTGTCTTCTGCTCCCTTTTCTGTATATATTTATGTATGGCCCTGAACATTTCTACTAATTTTTGAAAGCTTTATGTTTAGCACCTTGCGACCCCAAAATGAAATTTGAAATTTAAAGTGCAATACCATATATGTAAACGTATAATAAAATTGTGACGAACCCCTTCCATTTACATAACCGCACTTGGTGCCAATTTACTATTGTAAATCAACGGACACTATTTGAATGGGAAAGCCTGAAAAAATTTCGCTTTTTAATTGAAATTATGCTAATTTGCTCATCTCAAATAAGAACAGTCTTTACAATGTTTCACAAATTGGTAAGAATTACAAGTTTACACGTGTATTAAAAACTTATATGTATTTAAATTTAAACAATATTACAAACATTACTTTATGTATCAGAAGGTTGTTCCTTAACCTGTCGTCCTGTGTAAAAATTGTTTTCATTTTTCCAGCTGCATGTTTGATCTGGTAGATAACAGTTCAGTTCTTTAAAATTAAATTTAATATCAACTAGGTACAGATAATTCAGAAATGATACTACATCCAATAATACGACTTTAACTGTTATACTAATTTACTGTCTCTTCTTTAAAGAGCTTCTGCCCGTTTTCCTCTAATATTGATGAATTTTAAATTGGATGCTATGCGAGTGTTTTTCTACATAATCAGCTACCTAATTGAATAACAGAACGGTATGTTGGGGTTAGACTCAATCTGCTTAGTTGGAAGCTTTATCGTTTTTAGATTTATAAGATTTTATTGGACGTGCTTTTCGACGTATTTCTGAAAATTATTTCTGCTGGAATGGGAAGGAATTAATGTATTTTCATGCAAGTCCGCGTTCGAGACAGATTGCCAGCAGTTGTCGACGATTGGTTGGATGTCAAGCTCGTGACGTAATAACAAATTCCCCGCTACCAGAGCCACCACTTCTTGCGAGATATGAGAAAGTATCCTAGATTTATTATACCCCTGCTAAAGTCATAAATCAGGAACAGAATTGATGATTGCAGAACGCGATCCTCGATTTTATGCCAGTTTTCCTTGTTTTGGTTTCGTCCATGATTTTATTAAAAGGCTTTTTCCACGTTGCTACAGTGTCTGCGTTCGTCTATTTTAAATAACAAGTAATTTGATGGGAATTCAGTGACCGCGTTTCTGATCGCGAAGAAAATTTAACGATGTGTTGTTATGTTGTTCGCAATTTGCCTCAAGTATAAACAGGAATTTGCTTACAAAGTATCCGCCTAACATTGTAATGCGGGGATATTATCGGATGCAGACGAGCATCAGTATGCATTACATCGGTTTTATAATATAAGACATAAAGTGTTTGAAATGTAAATTTTTTTGCTCCGTTCCGACATGCAAAATAAGTCGATTCGCTTGCACAGGAAGTAAACAGCGGGTGGAAGGAAAGAAAAAAGTATTTTTCCGGTTTAAATCTTCATCATTTCATAGTCGAATGAATTGTTAACTTTGTAATAGTTACGATAGTAAACATCGTACTGCTGTAATAAAATTAGAATAACGTACGCCGAAAGTTGACATTTTCTGCGAATGCTATATTAAATTGATGTAAAATGTTCTGCTTTTTCTAACCACATCGTTAAAAGCCCAGCAGACTATTTTACTATAACTAGCCTTTATAGGTAGCAACATATTACCCTGATTAATTCTGGAGTATTCATTTATTGTTTATCAATAACTGGAAGTACTTACAGTGTATTTATAACATATTATCCCCTTCTAGCTGATATCGTAATTTTGTATATAACTTTGTATATAACTGTTTGAAATTGCTGCGTTGAAAAGTGCTTATCCTGCTTCTAATTGTAACATGAATGTATATTAACGCAACTAAACTAGTTATGTCCTATGTTGGAAGAAGTATATTATGTTTCCAAAAGCAGTGGAAATGAAACTTATAAAATATACACCCAATCATCTATAGTTTAAGGGTTGTTTAGAATCGACTGTAATAAGGCAAATAAATGTATTGTTCAATTCTTGATTAGGTGATACTTATACAATTCTTCAAAAACGAACTGCTGTATTGGAATGTCATTGTCCTGTTTCTGCAAGTACCACAAACGAACATTCAATATGTACTTCTAGTATTCTAAAATCAAAGAATTGTTTAGAATTGTTTTTAATATGGTAAATGAATGGTATTGTCCAAATCTTGATTAGGTGATCCTCATGCCGTCTTTCAAATACGAATTGCTATACTAGAATGTTCATATCCTGTTTCGGCGATTAACATAAACGAACTGTAAATGTGTACATCTAGTATTTTAATCCTAAGAATTGTTTAGAATAGTTTTTAATAAGATAAATGAGTGCATTGCTTAAATGGTGATTATGTGATACTCATACTGTCTTTCAAATACGAATTGCTATAATGGAATGTTCATATCCTGCTTCTGCAACTAACACAAACGACCATTAGATGTGTACATTTAGTATTCTAAATCCTAAGAATTGTTTAGAATAGTTTTTAATAAGATAAATGAGTGTATTGTTTAAATCGTGGTTAGGTGATACTCATACCGTCTTTCAAATACGAATTGCTATACTGGAATGTTCATATCCTGTTTCTGCAACTAACATAAACGAACATTAGATGTGTACATCTAGTATTCTAAATCCTAAGAATTGTTTAGAATAGTTTTTAATAAGATAAATGACTGTATTGTTTAAATCGTTATTAGGTGATACTCATACCGTCTTTCAAATACGAATTGCTATACTGGAATGTTCATATCCTGTTTCTGCAACTAACATAAACGAACATTAGATGTGTACATCTTGTATTCTAAATCCTAAGAATTGTTTAGAATAGTTTTTAATAAGGTAAATGAGTGTATTGTTTAAATCTTGACTAGGTGATACTCCGTTTTTCAACTACGAATTGCTACACTGGAATGATCATATCCTGTTTCTGCGATTAACATAACCGAACATTAGATGTGTACATCTAGTATTCTAAATGCTAAGTATTGGTTAGAATTGTTTTTAATAAGGTAAATGAAAGTATTGTTCAATTATTGATTAAGTGATACTTATACAATTCTTCAAAAACGAACTGCTGTATGGAATGTCCTTGTCCTGTTTCTGCAATTAACACAAACGAACATTAACTATGTACTTCTAATATTCTAAAATCTAAGAATTGTTTAGAATTGTTTTTAATATAGCAAATGAATGGTATTGTCCAAATCTTGATTAGGGGATACTCATACCGTCTTTCAAATACGGATTGCTATATTGGAATATTCATATCCTGTTTCTCCAATTAACATGAACGAACATTAAAGATGTAATAGTAGCCTGTTTCTGTAATTAACATAAGCGAACGTTAAATGTCGACTTTTAGTATTCTAAATCCTAAGAATTGTTTAGAATAGTTTTTAATAAGGTAAAAGTATTGTTTGATTTTTGATTAGGTGATACTCATCGAAAAATACGAATTGCTATACGGGAATGTCATTGTCCTGTTTCGACAATGAAGATAAACGACCATTAAATATGTAATTCTAATATTCAAAATAGTAAGAATTGTTGAGAATAGCTTTTAATAAAGCTGAATTGTTATACTGAAATGTCATTGTCCGGTTTCTGCAATAAACTTATCGTGGAGTGATTTATCGCTTACGAGACGTAGCGATCTTCTCTTCTATGCCTGTATAGCGCTTTTAGAGTCCCACAGATATAGACTACTACAACTTAACGTGGGCTCCGAAGCACGGGAAGTGTAAACACTTCTACTCCAGAGAAAATTTACTAGGCAGAATACCTTGCTGGTTTGCCATTGCCTTGCGAGAGAACGGTCGTTAAAAATACGATGTTCCGCTACTGGGAATTGAACCTAGGGCGTTCAGCGTAGAAATCTAACGCGCTAACCTCTAGCCCACGGCCGCCTCGCATTGAACATAAACGAACATTAAATATGTAATTCTAGTACTCTAAATACTAAGAATTGTTTAGAATTGTTTTTAAAACGTATGACAAATGTATGTATTGGTCAAATCTTGATTGGTTGGTTTTCATACAGCTTTTGAAGTACGAATTGCTATATTGAAATGTCCTTGTCCTGTTTTTGCAATGAACATAAATGACCATTAAATGTGTACATCTAGTATTCTAAATTATAAAAATGTTGCAAAAACTTTTTAATAAAGCAAACGAATGTATTGTTCAATTCTTGATTAGGTGATACTAAGGTGATTAAAACTTAGAGAAGTGATTTCTTGATTAGTAAACATCATTTTGTAGACCATTTTGGTCTCTTTTATCACACCTAAAATAAACGAAATAAAGTATGTATGTAGACTATCTAATACTCCTAATAATAATCTCTGTACGGATGGATCAAGCAAATATTTTCTTTATTATTGAATTTAATCTACTAGATATAGCACGGGAGGAAAGCGACAACCATAAATTAAAAATTCATATTAAAAAGTTTACCGAAAATAGAATAAAAACTGTAAATAGAAATCTGAAAGGTTACTGGTGTTTTATGAAACAGTCAAGTTTGAACATTACTTCTGAAATATAAATGTACACATTTATGACACCTCGGTAAAATGTGTATACATTAAGTAATAAAATTACTATAGGCTGGAACTGTTTTTGTTGAGCAGACGGTATAAATAGACAACCCTAGTGACAATACAATATTTAACATAATTCTTCAAATATTCAGTAGTATACAATTACGGTCTTACCAGGTAAACTCTTAAAAGTAACTGAGAATCCTTCATTATGTTAGAAATATGAACTGCACTGGTTTCAAATTTTTATGATGTGTATGTAGAATACGATCAAGCAGAATTATAATCAAATGTGGCTACAAATATCTATCAAAGATTGTTTAATTAAATTCAACGGACAACATTTTTTAATATCAATTGTAATGACAACATAGAATATTTTTACTGACGTCGAATTGTCCCGCGGCGAAACGTATCGCGGTGACTGGTGGCCGGCCAATAGTTGTACGTCTAGAATTGTTCCCAATCCACGGATGTGTAGGCGTTAACAAATACCAAACTTCTGACATAAAATGGGCGTTTTGGACTGCTTGCCTAATATAAAAGTACTAATAAAAAAGGTAATAATAACAAATAAGAGTTAGTATTCAAAAATAGTTGATTTTCTTTGTTTACTTTACATACATTAATGAAGCAGATTCAATATTCATAATCACACACGTCGCATCAAAATTGTTACTTTTTTTTATTTTTATGGGATATGATAATGGTAGGTGTAATTATTATGAGATTAAAATTATATGTTGCAGTAAGTTTTTAATATACTTATTATTTTAACAAAAATGTGCGGCAATTTTTCTGGAAGTGTAATTTTTTCTGCTTTAACGAATGACATTTTTTACGTTATTAACAAAGTATCATCCATTAAGGATATAATGCAAACAACCCCAGATTGATGTCCAAACTCATAATAGGGAATTTTCAGTAAAATATATTAAGTAGATTGAAAATTTTGTTTTTGGGTCTGAGGATGCAGTGAGATTTCCTGCGAAAGCGCTTACCATTTTTTTTAAATTTGAAATATATATTTCGTGGGGCAGACAAGGTTGTTTCATTTATTTTGCAAACAATCCCATTGTCTCAATTTTTCTAATTTTCTTACAATCAGAGCAACCAAGATTCTGATACCAATTTATTTTTGTCGTACGAGGGTTGCCTTTTATATTTCGGGTTTAGAGAACAAAAACAAATATTTATCATCGAAAATGGCTTTATTGTTTTGCAAAATATTCTCTATGAAGATCAATACACTTTTGCATGCGTGTGAACCAATTTTTGAAGCACTTTTTCCATTCCGATTGAGCTATCTCCAAATCGTGCATTTTGAACGCATCAACCCCTTCTTCAGATGTCGAAAAACGTTGACCTCGCAATTTATTTTTGCTGTTCGGAAATAAAAAGAAATCATGGGGTGTCAAATCAGGACTATACGGCGGATGACTCATCAAATCGACGTTTTGAGTGCTCAAAAAGTCACTTGTTCGAGCCGATGTGTAAGAGAGCGCATTGTCGTGGTGGAGAATGATCCGTCTTCGGCGGTTGGTTTTCCTGACTTCTCCGAAGACTCTTGGCAAACAAATGGTTGTGTAACATCCAGAATTGACCGTTCTACGTTGTACGGATGGTACGGCTGAGACATGTCCAGTTTTTCCGAAAAAACAGGCGACCATTTGCTTCGAAGTGCTTCGAAGTGTTTTGAGCACGAACGACTTTTGTTGGGTTTGGCTCGCCTTGGAAGACGCATAAAGTCGACTGCTGTTTACTTTCGGGCTCATACGCGAAGATCGACGATTCGTCACTTGTCACGATGTCATACACATGTTTTGAAGCACCGCGATCGAAATTTTTGAGCATTTCTTGCGACCAATTGTCACGAGCTTGTCTTTGTGCGATTCTCAAATTATTTGGGATCGAACGCGAACAAATCTTTTTTACTATCAAATGTTCATGCAATATTGAATGTATGCTGGTCCCACTAATGATCAAGGATACCTCAATCTCACGATAAGTCACATGACGATCTTGCAGTATCAGTTCACGCACCGCATCAATGTTTTTCGGAACAACAACCGATTTTGGACGACCTTCCCGAAATTCGTCTTTGAGCGAACTACGGCCACGATTGAATTCGGTAAAACATCGATAAACACTGGTCCTTGAAGGTGCTTCATGGCCAAAAATCGAATTTAGTTCATCGATGCGCGGTTGTTGAGTTAATCCACGTCGAAAGTTGTAAAAAATAATCGCACGAAAATGTTCACGATTTAATTCTATTTGTCGCCCGATATGAATCTTTCAAGTTACTGTAAACAACACAAATAGGGCTCATACGTCAAAACGTTCTGAGTACGTACCGGGTGGCCAACTAAGAATGGACGCCGGCTGTATCTCAGAAACTACGTATCGTATAACTTTTGGGAAAAAAATACTGATAGGTAAATCGGCCAAGAGAAATCGCTGGAAATTATTTTCAAGTTCGTAGGATGACCGCTAGGGGTCGCAATTGCTATGACCAATCAGAAAATGGGATTTTTCTCAAAAATATGCCAAGTTAAGAGGTATTTTAAATAGTGGCATTGTAATCTTTGTAAAATTTGCAATCTTTTTATGTAATTCACTTTGCTCTATCTTTGCAAATAAAGTGGTGGGTTAAGGTTAAACTTTCTTTTCTTCAATTAAGGATAACTCCGGTGTGGGTTAACAGAATTAAACAAACTAGGGCTCGTTTGAAAGAGATTTTATTACT
>JABXWE010025405.1:0-10379 GCA_014611495.1 Limonius californicus
TTCATATCTTTAAAACAGAATTTCATGGAAACAATAACGAGAACTTTAATGTTGCACGTATCTGCCGATAAGTGACTGACTGCCACTTGATTATGTAAAGATTAATATTGAGTTGACGCTCTAATTGCTCTTCTGGAAGTACTGTTAAAAATGATAAATTTCGTAAATACTACATTTGACAACAGTGCAAGGCCATGCTATTGTGATGAAAAGTAGAAAATTTGTTTTTCGACATTTGTCAAAATCTTTGATTTACTTATCGGGACGTCGGCCTACTAATTAAATTCTCCATAAATGCAAAGACATCATCAACGTTGCCAAGTATAATATTCTTTAAGTGTCTCGTGTGAGGAAACTAAGCACTATAGGAAGTTTGTGTTAGTGTTTTTGAGGACTGTATTTCTTACAGAAGAGTGCTACCTGAAGCTTTTAAGGTATTTAAAGGACACCCTGTATACTCGTTTGATGCTATTGCATGCTTTCTGGAAATCTATGTATGATTGGTGGATTTCGGTAGCATATTTATAGCATGTTTCTAAGATTCTTCATATCGTGAAAATGTGATATGTCGTAGATTTGTCCTTCCTAAATTCGCTCTGGTAATCTCCAACTATTTCCTTCGATTTTTCTAGCTAGTATTGCTGTTAATACTTATAGGTTACACTTCGTAGTGATATCCTTCTATAGTTCCGACAGTTTAGTTCATCTCCATTTGTATACACATCTTCTCCCCATTCTGTTGACATTATTTCTTGTGTTCATATCTCTTCTATCAGTTCGTAAATTTTCAAGGTTGCTTCTTCACCTGCCTTTTAATTAATTCTGCGTTTAGGTTCTGTTCTACAGAAAATGTTTGGTTCTTCAGAGCTTATATTCTCATTTCTTCTTCTTCTTAATCTATTCTTAGTTGTGGGCCTTGGTAATATATTCTTAAGTCTCCTCTTGTGTGTTCTTCCTGTATCCCATCCTGTGACACTTCGTTTAATTCTTCCTTAAAGTACTCTGCCCATATATCTGGTATTTCTTTTTACCTTCCAAATATCTGTTCGTTCTTTTCTTTTACCCATGTTGTTTTCGTCTGAAAACCGCTTATGCTTTTCCCTTAATTTTTCATAAAATATTCTATTTTTCTTATGGTACTCTATCTTCATCCTATCTATCATTCTTCTTTCTCATGTTTGCTTCTTTGTTCTGCAGATGTAATACGCTTCTCTTCGTTTATCTTAGTAATGTTCTACTATGGATCTTGTTTTCCGCTGTATTGTCTTTCCATGTCACAAATACTCGTACCATTTCATTTTCCGCTTTCCTTTGGTTCTGTAGTCATTTATATTATATATTATATTTTGCTTTTTGTTTTGCGTCCGTAACTTTTAGGGTTTAACGGGTTGGAGTTGATGACTCTAACCGCAACCCCTTTATCAGAGAACCAATTTTATTTCTCTCATCTTCCCTTATTTTCACCTCGGTTGATTACGAGATTTTTGGGAGGGTTGTTCAAGTTTCAAATTATTCGTTCTCGTTTATCCCAAATCTGCTTAAGCACTTACTAATATCGCTCTCTAAAAGCAACACGTAAAATTGGTTGCGTTTGCTCTTAAACCCCCAATGAAAGTACATTCACGACATTTTATTTTTACATTCATATAAATGTCACGGTATCGACTTTTCACTTTCTCATCCATCTTGTTTAAGGTCCTTTGCGCGAATCCGCCTACTTTTTAGGGCCCATTATAACGATTCCACGCGCCGCAAACATTTTCGCATGTTGTGCAATAACGATCTTATCAGAATTGGCTAATAAACGGATTCGTAAACTTTCTACGAATGCTAATCATTCATTCACTTTTCACCTGTTTTGATCAGATTTAACCTTACTCCCAAAAGTTTTCTATTCAAGTTTTCAATTTTCGCCTGCATTAACCACAAGAATAAAATTAACGTTATGTTGGGCAGATTATGTGCATTTTCTCATTTAATTCGTAACGTAGAATTGAAATTGTTCAATTTTAATATTTTTAGATCACGTGGGAATTCCACGCATCTGTTATAGTTTGTAGTTCCGTGTTATTGACTGAGAGCTACTTTCAGGATTATAATTTTCCAGGTAGAGGCCTGCTTAATAATTTCACGTATTCGTGCATCTCGACGTCCATAATTTGATCTAGAATATGCATTCGTCCTGGCACGATGGCACACATGCAAGCCAGTGCAGCGCCACAAATTTATCGTAAATGCAACATTTTCCCCCAGTTAGGCAAGCCAAGCTTCCGCTATTTACCCACGATTCTTTGTAAACTGGCCAAGACTTTTGGCCTAGATAACGAGGAAAAATTGTGCCCGCGTCGGAGTTATCTTAAGCTACTTTACGATGCACTTTTTAGTGTTTTATTGGAGGGCTTGGAATTTTTCCAAATTTCGTTGATTATGTTTTGACGACAATTAGTCGTTTTAATCAGAGATATTTCATTGTTCATTGATCGCTAGCTCACTAGCACCTAAATATTTAAATACAGCGATTATTGGGGAAAATGTCATATTCAAGACATAATGGTCTATGTAGTTCATGGAAAGAAAATATGACGAAGCCGCATGCAGCAATACCAGGTTAATAAATGAAATCAAAATTTCATAAAAATTCACGCTAACGTAGATAAGTGAGACACATGCTTGACATAATTTTAAAATCAATACACGTGATGTTTGAAATATTCAAAGCTCGGCAATAAAGGAACTTTATTCTGCATATGTATTCTCATTTTTCTTATCAATCAGTCGCTTTGGGGCTCGTTTATGTATATATACAGGGTTACAACAAAAGAACTAGACACTTTGACTATTTTATTAATAGAAAACCAATGATGTTAGCAGCAATCCTCTTGCACTGTTTTATAATGTGATTCTTAAAGTTTAGTTTGGGAACTTACAAGTGCTCAATATGTGTTCCTCGTGTCACACAGCACACATCAAGGCGATAGTGTAGTACATTCCAAACCTGGTGTAACATATCTGCATTGACACTTTCCACTGCTCTCGTGATCTAAATCATTAGGAAACGGAGGGACGTAAAGCAAGTCTTTCACAAATCCCCATAGAAAAAAGTCTCATGGTGTAAGATCGGGGCTCCTTGGTGGCCACCATGCGAGAACGAGGTTGTCGGCTGTTGCACGGCCCATCCAGCGCTGTGGAAGTGTTTCGTCCAGATAATTTCTAACGACGCGGTGCCAGTGGGGCGGTGCTCCATCCTGTTGGAAGATAAAGTTCATGCAGTTGAGGCATCAACCAATCGAACAACAGTTGATGATCTGCAGCGTCTGTGACTGTGTTTTCTTCAAAAAAGAAAGTACCGTACACCTGCGTACGAGATACAGCACAGAACACATTAACTTTAGGAAAAACCCGCAAATGCTCTATCAAGACTCTAGGACGTTCAGACGTTCAGACGTGTGTTTATTTACTTTGCCATTTACGTGAAAAGTTGACTCGTTACTGAAAATTATCCGCTCGCAAAAACCATCTTCTTCATTAGGTTACAGCATTTCAAAGCAGAAATCTCGACGTTTAATTTTGTCATCGTCACGTAGATGTTGTACTAACTGCAATCTGTAAGGCGTCATTTTCAGTCGCTTACGTAAAATTGTCCACACAGTTTCTTGCGGAATTTGTAGTTCCAAACTTGCACATGTTGTTGCTTTTTGTGGACTTCGTTGGTAAACAGCACGAACACGTTCTACTGTTTCTTCTAACACACGAGATCTTCCCGGAGTTTTGCCTTTACATAAACACCCTGTCGTTTCAAGTTTATTGTATCAATCGTAGATCGATTGTCTAGTAGGTGGCGGATTTTTAAAACGTGTTCGAAAACGTCGTTGGACAACAATTACAGAGTTCGTTTTGGCGAATTCAAGCACATAATATGATTTTTCCGTAGAGTTTGCAGGCATCTTAGCTATTATGCTTGCGCAATACTACCAACTGTCCTATCAAAACTTCTACAGTTCCTCAACTTAACACCGCAAAATGCATGTCGATATCACAGATATTTGTTGACTTTATACCACATTAAAAGTGTATATTTCTTTTGTGGTAACCCTGTATACATATATATATGTATATATATACATAAGTTTTGCATAATGTGGCACCCGCTATACCTAGTGATCACATGGCACCCTGTGTATATATTTTAATTATATAAAATGATATTCTGGCACCATTACAAAATGCTACAAAGTGGCACCAATCTGTATAAAAATAGCGTCAATGACGGTAAAACAGGCACCCAGCGTAGTTGCCAATGTGAGGGTGCCATTACGTAATGATTTCGTTTTTACGTAGTGTGCGTATTATTACCGATTATCATACATACGTGAACGAACATTTCCTGTTGAGGGAGATATATGAATGCGCAAGTGTTGTACCGAATTGGTGTCCGCCAAAATATTTAGAATGCTTTCTTATGGAAGCAGTCGCCAGTTTGCATTTAAATATTCCAACTTGTTGGCTTTATGCCTAGCTAACTATGAGAATTTATGAATAGCACTTTTTAAATATACTGGCCGTTTCTCTGAAAGAAGTTCATGAACATCATTATCAATTATCATAATACGAGATCGGATTCAAGATCAAGTTGACCTTCGTGCCTGAAGTCAAATCATGATATATAATATAATCTGTCATTTGAACGTTCGACAAAGTTAATTTTGGCAAATGTTGTAGATTGTAAATCTTGATATTACTTTTTTGTAGTTTCTTCTTAGCGTGCTTTATATCGTACGAGACGTAGCGATCATGTCTCGTATGTCTGGGTTGCGCGTTTTTAGAGTGCCACAGACATAGGGGACCTACAGCATAATGTAGGCTTCGAAACCACGGAAAGTGTAAATACTTCTACTGGAAGGAAGATTTACTAGGCAGAATACCTCGCTGATTTGCATTTGCCTTGCGAGGGAGAACGGCCGTTAAAGATTCGATGTTCCGATACTGGGAATTGAACCCAGCACCGACATCGGAGAAGTCTAGCGTGCTAACCTCTAGCCCATGATCGCTTTTGTAGCTTAACTGAACCCATAAACGTAATTAAAAAACAGCAAATTATGTCGGAGTTATCGATGACTTTTCTTAAAAGGCAGTACGTAATATTTTAGTTTTCTTAATTTTTTAGTTTAGTTTAAAAAATCGAAATTTTGAAAGTGTACATAATATAACAATAAAATCGATTAACTGAAAGAATATTGCATTTAAATGTGATTAACTTTAAATTGAATGGTGTACATTTCTCATAAGAATGCATTGCGAATTGAAAAGGAGAAGAACAATAAGTGGGAAATGTCTAATTTTAATATTTTGGTCTAATCTAGCCATCTACTAGGTCACTGTGAAATCCTTTTGTGAAACAATAATTTCTACTTTGCAAATTCAAAAAGAAACTATTAAAAGGAAGTTCCTAGTTTCAAAGTAATTCGAATAGTGTTACGTTCTTCAATTTTGTAGAGCCTTCAATTGGGAGAATTGTAAAACCAGTGCCGGCTTCGGGGTGCCCGGTAAATCCCCAAGTTCTCGGCCGCGTCACAGTGTATTTTGTTTGTGCTACTAAGCTATACCAAACCAGGGATGCTGTATGATGCCTAAATTCAAGCAGCAGCAAAGCAACCTCAACATAATCAATATTCACAATTACATCAACAACAACCAGAATATAACATTATAACCCTCCTGCAACAACAAAATGCTTACCTACAACAACACAATATACAGTTACAGCAGCAAATAGAAAAAAAACAACAAGCCATATTGGAATTGAAACTAGAAATTAGACAGCTCGGAGAAGAGGTGACCCATGCAAAACCCAAACAATAATGGCTCAATTATACAAAATAGCATTATAGAACGCAAACGGTGTCACAAATCACAAATATGAAATAGAATTATTTCTAGCCCTACATAAAATCGATATTTTACTTATATGGGATTCTCACCTAACTACTAACATCAGCTTCAAAATACAACATTACATAAAGTACAACACAGCCCATCCAGACCCAGAGCGAAAAGCCAGAGACGGTGCAGCAATTATAATACGACATGGTATTAAGCATCATACCCTGGATAATGTTGAAGAAACATATCTCCAGGCAGCAAGGGTAGCTATAGAAGATTGACATGGACCAATAACCCTCTCCGCAGCCCACCAGTACACCAAACTACCGCGCCAACAAGGGAGGCTCTATACCAGTGATTCCCAAAGTGGTCTATGTCGACCCCCAGGGGTCTATGACAACCTGCAAGGGGTCTATATCAGCGAAAAAAAAATTTGGGGGTACATGAAATGAAAATGGGGGTCCACGATAGTGGATCTCAACATACACTGATAGTACCTATTTACTTACATTATACTATCTTATAATATAAAGACATATACTTTATTTATAAAAGTACTATGAAGTGAAAAAATTATTATATATGTTGTTAGCTAATAATGATTTATTAACAAGATATTATAATTAAGATATGATAACTACGATGCGCCACAAATAACAAAGAATATGTCCTGACTGAAATAAATACAAACGAAGAACTTAAGGTTCAGTTTAAGCACGGATATCAGCACTTCTGGCTGCAAAAAAACATACCCGTTACTTATCCCGTATTATGGAATATAGCGAGGAAATTTTTAATTTCCTTTCCATCGTCATACCTAGTGGAAAGGGGGTTCGGCGCTGTTACCAATCTCCTAACGAAAAAAAGAAACAGACTGGACATCATTAGCCGAGGAGATTTAAGATTAAACCTTACAAAATTGACGCCAATTGTTGATAATTTATTATTAAAGCATCAGGTTCATCCTTCCCACTAAAAACATTTAATTATTGCTTAGTTTATATTATGTTTATTTTATGTTACGTTTATTTCATATAACAGATAAAAAATTTTATTTTGAGTAGTTTTAATTTAAATTCAATTAATAAATGTATAAAACTTAACATGTGTTTTTACTTTAAGTTTTTAACACTAAACTTCACTACAGTTAGAAATTTACAAAAATTCAATATCAGGTAAGTAGGGGGTCTACCAAAAACCGAAAAACATGGCAAGGGGTCTCCGACACAAAAAAGTTTGGGAACCTCTGGTTTACATTTTGCGATCAGCTGATTTACATTTCAATTTGTGGGTATTTTGCCGTAGTGGATATTGACCCGGCTGTTATAAAATTTGATATTTGGGAAATTTTGATTCTGTATAACTTATATATATTTATGTTACGAGTAAGGGGATACGGATTTTGATCTTATTTTGGATCTCTACTCGAATTCCCGTTATTGTGTATCGGGTATTTTTAACGCTGCATTGTACAAGGCCTTGGATAATTTTCCCCAGCGTGCGGATTGCGGTAATTTTAAGTTTGGTAGTTTATTATCTTTGCCTTTAGATCTGTTTTGAGATTCAGATCAGTCATTTAGGGGTTTTATCCGCTGAACTGTTCCTCCTTGCTTTCTCACGTCATATGTAAGGAACGTATTTTGGTTCCTTGGTTTGCCTCCCAAAATCTAATTTTATTTTAAACTTTGTAAGTTTCTTTTAACGTTACAACTTGGGCTTCACCCAAGTGTGAATCAGTTGCGTTTATTTGATACCATTATATACAGGGTGTACCATTGCATTGGTCATCGTTTTTATATTTATGTTTATTGAACATATTTACAGGGTGTATAATTTACTTTGGGCTTATATTATATTATATATATAATTTGTGGTTGATTTATATACAGGGTGTTTGCAATTTAGTGACCAATATAATTATTTTCAGTTTATTACGTAATTTGTTGCGTTTTATTGTGTCTTGTTTCCTTGTTTATGTTTTTGTTGGAAACGTTGACGTTCGTTCTGCGAGGTAAGAGTTTACCCTTATGTGGATTCGGTAAGGTAGGTCTGATTTATCGCTGCACGACGACTGGTGAAGTAGAATCCTGGCGCCCTTTGAAGATTGTTAGTTTGAAGATCATTTTCACCCACCCCGTGTCGCAGACTGAGAGAGCCGTGGTGAAAACACCGATACGTGCAGTGAGTTACCCGTGGGTAGAATATTTCGGTGTTTCCAAATTTGTTACCAGAAAATGTGTTGGTCTTGTCAATTTGTCTTGTTGTTCCCGTGCGCAGGTTTTTGGTAACAGCAACTTATCTGCTTTTATTTATTTAACGTCCATGCTACTTTTGCTATTTGTCGTTATTTTATGACTTTCATAAGACAATAACGAAGTTAAAGAAGTCTAGCTTTTAAATAAAATTAAAATAATTGTAGAACAATTTGACAATCGCAAAAATCTCCACAACCGTACATTTTAGGTATAGGAATACCCGGTACATCTTATCTAGAATTAAATTTTGCATTCAAAAATATAATAAACATAAAAAATTTACAAAGTGTTTTATTTAAAATAACAATAATAATGGGAAAGTAAAAAGTTAACAGAATAAATAGATGCAGCTAACTTCTCACCATTTCCACTTTGAAAATAATTCTATTTTAATGCAGTTTGTTTATTTTTAGTATTTTGACGTATTAAGTAGCTAATACAAACGGCAATTAAGTTTGTAGTTTAAGGGTTTTTGTAGTTAACTCTTCCTAGAAAATTATTTAAATAAATTAATTTGAATTTTTGCTCATTCTAGCATGTATTGTAACTGAATTTCGTATAGCAGAGCCATGAATGAAAAAATATCAAAAAAGTATATTACTGCCGTCATATCTGTTGATAAAACCTTTTTTTCCAGCATGCTGTATAAAATATCAAATAATAGAATGTAACAGTAAACAGATAAAAGAACTTTATTTTAAACATGTACAACTTTTTATTTATTACAATAATTAAAAAGTATTACATTTACATATTATACTTAATATTTGGTGTAATACCCTCAGTGTCGATGCAATTTTGTAGCCTCGTGCTCATAGAGGAAACCAATCGATTGCATGCTTTTAGTCTTCGCGTTCTTTCCCAAACTTCTACAACATTCCTGTGAAGTTGGTCTGCTGCGCAGATATTTCTCTCATCCGGATCCCCCCACAGTCGAACAGCAGCTGTCCATAGATTTTCAATTGGATTAAGATCGGCCACCCAATTAAAATAATTTCCGGATGATTCAAGAACCATTCTTGCACAATTCTTGCCGTTTGAATTGGCGAGTTATCTTGAACCAGATCAATGGGTCCTTCTAGGTATAATGCACGCACTGTAGGTAGCATCACGTCTTCCAAGATTTCAATGTATTCAATTGTAGTAAACCCTAGTATGCACTAGTTATTTGTCCGCTTCGTTTTGAGGATTGAATGTGGTCGCGCTGGTGTCGGGTACCATTTTGCCTCCACAAAGTTTTTTGACAATCTTTGGAGGAACAGAATGTCTTTTCATCAGTGAAAATAACCCGGTCCCAATTCCTTCGCAGATTATCCACTGCAAACTGCAAACGCACCGCGGCTTGAATATCCGCCAACGCCGGATTTCGGACGGGGTTTCGACTGTGCATCCCACTTTTATGTAGAGCTCTTTTGACGGTCAGAAGACTACATGGGAGCTGCAATTCATCCCGTACAATTATTGATGTTGTAAAGGTGTGATCGGCAAGATTTTGTATAATTGCCTGACGATTTTCTTCGGTCAATTGTTTTCCGCTTTTTCTTCTTCTCGTCCTACCCATCTAACCAGTGGCGGCTTGTACTAAAGGGCACAAAGGCACGTGCCCACCCAACCACCAAGGTAAACACAGAAAGAAATTCGCATGTAATTCAGTGCATTATTTTAACGATGGTATCAAATTTTCCTTCCGCACCACAAGCGCGGCTAACAGCCTCAAAACTATTTTCCGGGGCACGCTCTGATTTGTTCCCCATGCAGAGGTGATTCGGTTGGCTGTCGGTTATCTTCGCTATACGCGATATACCAGCCCAATGGGGCACCGAGCTAAGCGTTCCCCAACGTTTGACTTTCGACCGTAGTATTTTGTTTTCGCGCAGTCGCGCGTGTGAATTGAAAGACGAACGTGACGTTTTTTCAATGATGGAAGTTAATTGCGTGCAAAATCTTTTAAAAAACCCGCTATCATTTGAGGAAAAACTTTTAATTAAGAAGAAAGGAAGGCCTATTGCTGATATTCAGATAAACTACAGTTCGACAAGTAAAACCCGAACGTACAATAGAAAATTCAACAAGAATATCTATGAAAAATACGATTGGATGTGCGGATGTTCGATAACAAATAAACTGTTTTGTTTTATGTGCTTAATTTTTAAGAAAGAGGTTAGTGCGTGGAATAAACAAGGGGTGAATGATTTAAAACACATTGCAGAGAGGGCAAAGAAACACAAATCTTCCGTTTCTCAC
>JABXWE010025406.1:0-10762 GCA_014611495.1 Limonius californicus
TTATGTAGAAAATTTTACGTCAAATCGATTACTAGGGAGTTTTTATAAACACTTATGGCAGCACTGACAGGTGGCTGAAACTGACATTTCAAACTTTCAAATTCAAATCGAACTACCAACATCGTAAAAAAACAAACTAAAAACAGTACGATTATAGACCTCCTTAACGTACTGTTTTTAAGCTAAAACAGTGCGCTTAGAACGGCTTTATAAAACCGAAATAGAAAAATAATTTTTTACTCGTCGTAAAATTGAAAATGATCATTCGCCAGTTGCATTTGAAATTGGCAATGGTAAATACAATAGATACAATATTATATATACACAGTATATAACAGATAGCATTTGTGTTTTCTCTACAAACTGGAGCATGTTTAAGGGTGAATTTAAATTTTCGCTTCCACAAAGTAACAATAATCGCAATAAGTCGCCTACATATTCGTGTAAATATCTTGTTTGTACTATATTTTATTCAACTGTATGCTTGGAAATACTTGATATGTCGTCTAAATTGAAATAAAATATTTTTAAATTCTATTTAACTTCTTTGTAACCCTTGCGAAGATTTTTTTATTAATTAATTCTGTCACAAATTATGCAGGGTGTCCCATAACTCGCGATAAAACCCTCGTAGCGCTGTTCAGCAGTGCATACTACCACCGAGGAAAGTGGCTAAGCGGTAAAGCGTTTATCTATCATTCAGGAGGTCTTGGGTTCGAACCTCCGGGCCGTCTGTCTTGACTCAGGGTTTTCGTGGTTTCACTGCGTCATACAGGTAAATTCTAGGACAGTATCATCCACAAAATTCCATTATCCAATTTTCCCAATTTCCTATTCTTACAGTCCTATTACTGGCTGAAGAGGGGCTTAGGGTTCCGGTGCGGAACCTAACTGACCCCTTTAGCGGCCTGCCCCCTTATGGGGAATGAACCTACGTTGATTTCCCTTTCCAGTGCATGTTAGACATAAAACAGCTAAAATATTTATTTTTCGCAGACTAGTTTCTTCACACGAAGACGAAAAGAAGTGCAAACTTGGAAGTTGTGTAATATGCTCTATGTATGCTCCATGGAAAGTCTTTTTGCAGTTACTATGGAAAACAATTAAAAAATGTTCATTACATAATTATTGTTATCTAGGCCAGCCGACGCTTTTGACAACGTAAATCAACTATTAAGCAACTTATTTCCACACTACTATGAGGTAGAATTACAGGAGCATTTTTTAATGTAGTATCCCCAATAGGCCTAATCAACAGCTGAATAAAATAGTTATCAATTCTTTTCAGTATCTAAGCACAAATCATTCATGAACAAAAATAATAAAAATAACAGACAGAAACAAATTACAATTTTAAATTTTCTGTAAATTAGTGGAACTGTTCAAAATGACCACCACCAACATTATGACATTCTAAACATCTTACTGCAATTAAACCCGTTGTTCCCTTTAAGTTGCAGCCAGTTGGTGAAACGATTTACTAAATCGTCCACATTGTTCATTGGTGTGAGATATACTAAATCCTTCAGATAACCTCATAAATAAAAATCTAAGGGTGTTAAAAATGAGGCCACCTTAGCGGCCAAGCTACCCCACGACCAATCCACCGATCTGGAAAATACTTTTGAAGCAAAATTGCAAATCATGATTCCATAATGGGTTGGAGCACCATCTTGTTGGCATCACATATTTTGTCTAATTATGAGTGGAACATTTTCGAATAATATTGAAAAATTTTCAGTTAAAAAATTTAGAAATTTTCAACGTTAAAACGATTTGGCAGAATAAAAGGACCAATTAAATAATTATTTAGCATACCTGCCCAAACTTTAACACCGTATCGATATCGATGAGGAAATGGACATACGTTACTGTTTGCAGACAAGATTCAGCAGGGCTGTTTACTATCAGATTTAAGGAATGTGAAGTAGTGGGCAGTTTCCCTATGTTTAATTCGGTTTTGGTCTCCGTTATGCGTTCTAGACATAATTTGCTGCATTAACATAAATTTGCGCTTTTCAGTTGGTAATAGCCAAACTTAAACGTCTGGCGGAATTCTCTGTTTCTAAAGGTTCTGCTGTATGTGCAAAAATTAGCAAATGTCCAAAAAATCGTTCTATAGGGCTTCGATCTTCTATTAGATAACATACTAGCAAGTAAGCTGATTTCCGTGTGTTACATTAGAGGTAGAATCAATGATAGTAGAAAAATATTTGGTGTTCCAACAGGAACGTTTTTATTACATTTATATTAAGTATTGTAGTGCGCGTGCACTACATTTACATCGGATCGCCTTGCTTTGGGTTATATATATGTTTTTGTTCTTGTTTACTAAGTTACCGTTTTCCTATTTAATAAACAAACACGTTTCCCAAAAGCTCGTTTCAAATTTAGTATATAGTATCTGGTATGAAACCAGATCGCTATATTTGGTGACCTCCGAGTTTTAATTCGACGTGCCTTTTACCCGACGTCACCCTTTACACGACGGCCAACCCAACGTGCTTTTATCCGACGTTTTTGAAGAAAACTACGACTACAACGAATTCCGCCATCGCGTTCAGTGTTTGCCAGCCGTTGCGTTGTGTTGGACTGCTCAAGCGACCATAGCTGGATTTTCATTTCCACTTTCTAATATTTCGAATTTTTATAGCAATTTTGTCATAATGTCATTTCCTGAATTTAACAATGATATTTGTATATATTTCACTACCTTTGATTCTTATTTCCGCTTACATAACATTACTAATCAAATACATAGATTCTATAACACATAACACATTTATACCCACTGCAGGAACTGTTCTTCTAAATTTAAAATTCGGTTTCTTAAACGACCAAACTATCTCTTGGCAATTCATTTTAGCAGACATCAATATGCCGATTCTTGGAATGAATTTTTTGCAATATTTTAATCTTCTTATTGACCCGTCCGTAGGAAAGTTATTTTCGCGACCTTCTGATAACCAAGTAGGTACTGTTACTTGACTCAGAATCTTATCCTTCCACGATCCTTCGTACCAGTCTGCCTTCATCTACCTTTAAACACGGTCTACCTTCTTCTTCGGATTCTTCTGCTACGTCTGGCGACGTCAATTTCTCGACATTACCAAAGACTTCAACGTTAGCAAACCAATCTTACACAATACATTCCATAGGATTGAAACAGTAGGTCCTCCTATTTCAGCCAAGCCTAGAAGGCTCAACCCTAACCAATTACATTTTCTTGAAGGTCATCTGCAAGAGCTGTTAGATCAAGGAATCATCCAACCCTCCAGCAGTCCCTGGGCAACTCCCATACATATGGTGGCCAAACCTGACGGTTCCTGGTGGATGACCGGCGATTATTCTGCAAGATTTCTCAGCACAATTAGCTGGATCACGAGTATACACTGACCAAACTGGATCTGAAGAAGGCATACTTCCACATTCCAATCTATCCCGAGGACGTCCGAAGACCGCTATCACCACTCACCTAGGAGCTTATCAATATTTAAGGTTGAACTCTGGTTTGAGGAATGCTCCTGCTTCTTGGTCTAGATTTATCTCCCAGGTTCTTGCGAAGCTAAGTTTTACACATTTGTTTCTACACGATATATTAATTATAATTGTAAATATAAAAAAAGGAATCTTAGCATCACACTTACATTCACCTTTTTTTTGATGTATGTAAACATTAATTTTTTGCAGCTTTTTGTTATGCACACAAACTTTTTTTCTTTCTTCTGTTTTCAGAATTCAGTCACCCCTCCGTTCCACCCTGTTTCCCGTTCCAGTTTAGTTTACTTTAGCTATAAGGACCTCTGTATTATACTACCACATTTATATTAGTCTTAAGTTTTGTTATTGGTCAATACCAATTTGTTATTTTTAAGGATTGTTTTAAAAAATATTTTCCGCATGAAGTTTTTTAACTACCTACCACAATTGTTCCAAATTTTTGATTACTTCTATAATGTGGGTCAAAATTTTGTTTAGAACACGTAATTGTGGAAGTTTTCCCTTCAACATGCGCTTGTTTTTTTTTGAGAGAGGGTAGGGTAAATGTGGTGCGCGTGCACTGTGCACTACTTTTACATCGGATCGCCTTGCTTTGGGTTATATATATGTTTTTGTTCTTGTTTACTAAGTTACCGTTTTTACATCAATATACAAGCACGTTTCCCAAAAGCTCGTTTTAATTTTAATGTATGGTATCTGGTATCAAACCAGATCTCTATAGTAGGTACTTATACAATTTTTATATTCTGGTTTGTCGGTTTTCACAGGGCCGTTCAAAAAAGTGAGCCCTAGACATTAGTCTTTTTATCTATGCTATATTTCGGCCCTGAACTGAAAGAATTTATCACGTAGGTTGGTTGGTAAGTGGTTTCACCGTAAGATATTAATTATTAATTTTAGAGCTTGTTTTAGGTCCTACTACGTTTTAACCTATGAAGAAACAATCACATCGAAGAAAATGTACAGCACCAAAAGATGCAATATAGGTTTATACCGGGTGTCCTATTAGTTTTTTTAATAGTTAATGTAAACAACTACATTCTGGCTTATATATGTACTTATACTATATGAACCTATATACAAATAGGAACCTGATCTTTTTATCAACCTTTATTACTGTTGCCTTTTTTTAAATTCGACTGCATATAACAATTTTTAAATTTATATTTGTCGATGCAATAAGCTACCAACATATACCATATCATATCATATAAATCAGTTAGTGCCACTTAATCAGATAAATTTTGTATTTGGCTATTTTTAGTTCTCCTGAAAGAAGGGATACAAAAATTACAGTGCGTAGCTAAAACTAGATTTTTCTTTTTGCAAATGCTATACTGATATCAAACCTAAGACGAACACATGTACACATACATTTCAAGGGAATAAAAATGGTGAAATATATCATTACATAAAAATGTTCCTTTATTGAAATAATGATTACTACTAATCGATTGTTTTTCCTTAATAGTTTCTTGATATTATTTTTTAAAGTAATGTTTTACACAAAAACTTTTCGCGTCGATTTTTCTTTTTGCCTTTGTTCAGGTGATAATTTTATTTATATGCTCAACTAGCTCGGTAGTTTTAACTTACTATTTGAGTTACTGTAAAGCTCCTTATTCCAATTTTAATATTTGAGCTCTCTACACAGAGATGGAGGCCTAATCAGTGTTGGGTAGTATCTAGATACATGTATCTTTTTTTATTAAACAATAAAAAATCCTAGATACATTCAATAATTATAATTTATTTTATGTAGTTTTCGAATTTTATTAAAACATTTCTTCAATTTAAAAAACCCCAAATACGTCTTAAGATAGGTAATGGTAATAAATATTCAAACATCCCCATTTTCAGGCTATGAGAACTGTAAGAAGTTTAAGTATACATTTACCCATTGTGGCAATACAAATTACAATAACCGCCCTTGCTGTTTTCGATATTGGGAATTTCCAAGTAAATCTCATAACCGAGCGGTAGGCTTGTCTAATGTCTTGACAAAACTTGGAAGTTTCGTCAGTATAAATAGAAATAGTGATGACAAGTCCAGAATCAATTCTTGTGCTAGTCTGCTAGTTATACCTTGTGATTACAATTAGAAGAATGAATTATAACGAACGTGTTTTTTTGGAAGTGCCAGCGATACTGGATGGCGATCCCAATAAAATGTTCTCTAGTAATTATTTTGTGTCTTATTATTATTATCGATTTGTTAACAACCCAAAATTCCGTCAGATTTTCTTTAAAAATAATATTATCATGGTTTATGCGCGCTTCCATTTCTGGAAGTGTAATTTTTTAAAGTAGGTATCTAATTTGTATATGAGAAGGATCTAGATACATGTTAAAGTATCTTGTATCTGTATCTAGATATATGTAATAAAATGTATCTTGTATCTGTAACTAGATACACTTTTTTAAAAGTACCTGTATCTGAATTTAGATACAAATAAAAAGTATCTTACCCAACACTGGGCCTAACCTCCGTCTAATTTGTTCAATGACTTGGGTATTTAGCGTTGCAATTGATTGAAATATATCTAATTTTTATTTGAGCTCTTTAGTCAGTTGTAATGTTTCGTTCTTTGAATTTAGTTTGCTGTCCAGGTACAACTGCTTGTTTTTACTTTATTATTTGAGATCTTTACTTATCTATCGACTGAGAAAGCTCATACACTATGCATTAAGTTGTGTCTACAAAGGTGCAATTGAATGTATCTAATTTTTATATATTAGTTGTTCATTTAGTTAGTGATGTTTTGTGTTTCTGATTTACTGTTTGAATTTTAGTCTCAACGGCAGAACCTCTTGTTCGTAATTTATTATTTCAGCTTGTAACTTAGCTGTGGAGATGCGCAAGCTCATAATCTACTAGTCGTTGAGGCGACCTCGGCGGTGCAACTGAACGTTCCTAATTTAGGTATTATTTGAGTTTATGGGCTCAGCAGTGGAAGGGCATGGTTCTAGCTTATTATTTGAGCCCAGCGATGCTACCCTGAAGTCTATATACAATTTGAGTTATATACTTAGTAAAGAAGTTGTTGCTCATAATTTATTAGGTGAACTTTATATTGCCATGCAGTCAGGGTTGAAAACTATGATTCTCTTGTACTATTTAAACTTATTGCTGAGCCATGATGCTGGTGCTGGAGTGATAGATCAAGGAAAAGTGATTAATTTCCCAGAACTATATACAGGGTGATTTTAAACATGTGCAAAATACTTTAGCACGTATAGCTAAGGTTATTTAACCCCTAAATCACCTAGTAAACTGTTATAACATGCGGCAACGTTACGGATATATGGCGCTTCATAGTTCAATTCACTAAAATCTAAATAACTTTTTTATTTATTGTCCGATTATGAAAAACTTTATTTTTTTGTAAAGGTAACAGTTTAAACTTAGTTTCTAGTGAATTTCCTATGTACCTACTGTGAAAAGTAGATGAACTCTGACCCAAAAGTGAAAAATTTGATTTAAAAACATGTAAATTAGGGGATATCTTAAAAACCTCATACTTTTTTGCAGTTCTGATTCTGTAATCCAAAAGAGGTTTTAAATAATTGTTTTCTAAAATTTAATAATTACAGAGATATTTAATAGAGTTTCGAATAGAAATAACAATTTAAATACATACAGCTAATTTACAAATGTTTACACCAAAATTTTCGCTTGAGATTTCATCCACTTTCGCACACAACTGTGTATTTTCCTTTGCTGGAAATTAAGCTTGGACTGTTTGCTTTTGAAAAGCGCGAATTTTATCAAAATTAAATAAGAAACACAAAAGTTATTTGCATTTTAGTGAGTTGATTTAAAAAACTTTTTAAGCTACATATCACCGAAACATGGCCGAATTAAAAAAATAAGTGATTTAGAGGTTAAATAACCTCAGCTATAGGTACGTGGTTAGAGTTTGCCGCACATATTTAGAAACGCCCTGTATATTGAAAATAAATTCACTTTATATTATTGTTTGAATTAATTGTCTATTATCTACTTCGAGTGTAGAAAATAAGTCCCGTTGTATTATAAAAACAATACATCTACTGTAAAATTTTACCTTCTGTAGTACCAACCCCATATGGTTGTTACATATTTTTCCTTTATTGTTAATATCTTTCCATTAAATTTTTTTAGAAACGGCGTGGATTAATGTAACTTGTTAATATTTTATATACCTCTTTGAAATTAGTGATAATAAATAATAAATTGAAGGTAATAGCAAATTAACATCAGCCTGATTGGTTTGTGATCAGTGCTTGGTGTACCGATACAGGTTCTGTTAAGTACTTTGATGCAATCAGTCTCGTTGCTATGCTAATTTCGTTTAACAACTAGTTCTGCTGCAATCTTGTGTATCTGAGTAATTCCTGATGAATTGCCGTATTCATTGTTATTACAAAATATCCGTAGAAACAAATTGCGTTATTCACATCAGGCAAACTTAATAATGTAAAGTAAAACATGTCATAAATTTAAATCGACAAGCTGAAACGTTTAGACTTGCTGGAGACGCAAGTTTACGATGCTAAGGCACTTAGGAATTATTGCAAGTTTAATTATAAAAGTAGGGGTGACGCCAGTAAACAGGTCTACTTTATGGCTTATAGATCATCGCCAACGTGATGGCTCTCGTGTTACATGCGTCGTAATTGGTCACAATGTAGCAATGTTACCTGTTTGCAAATACTTACAGGGAACCATCAATGTATGTAAATTTTGCTCTGATTTTGAGTCCTAAAACAAACTTAGTAGATAACAAACAATTTCCATTTCTACCACTAAATCACGAAGTGCTAAAATTTGAAACATTGATTTCAATGTTTACATATTTTTTATATGTGTTTCAACCATTTGTTTCCTAAAGTGACATTTAAAATAATCCTAAACTACCCTAGGTATACAAAATTTCCTGCAGCCTTTTTGGTAGATTATCCATGATATTCATTTCTTTATCTGACTCGGAAAAAAATATTTTATCATGTCTTTCTATGAAAGAAATAGTAGCTTATACCTAAGTTATGCTAATTTCATTGATATTAGTTATTCTAAACAACTAAAATTGGATACCGAATCTTAGCGCTGTTCTCAATTTATAAAAATTAGACATCTTTTGTCAACAGAATTGTATACACTTTGTACTAAGCAAAAAATTCACTAAATTAAGTCGAAATATATCGTAAGCGTAGACTGATTACAGCCTAATTGTTCAATACTTTGGCAATGTTTTTATAGTAAGCTCTTATCAATTTCCTTATCATTTTTTACTGTATTGTAATCTTGCGCGTGGTGGCTATTAAAGAGATACACTATGTAGTAACGTCCAAAACCCTTATGTAGCTAATTTTAATCACTTGCGAATTTGAAAACTAATTTTTCGAATAACAAAACCGAGAACTTGTCATACGCGATAAGAAAGTTAAACGAATAATATACAACATGGGGAGTACAAATTAGCCTAAAAACCAGATTACACGGTCATCGGAAAAAGGAAATTTACAAATGGAAGAAAACTAAATATTGAGAGACAATGAATTTGAATACCTAGGAACACTATTAGTTAAGAATGGCTCAATACAAACGGAAATAAAAGACGGATAAATCAAGGCAAGCCAGCGATAAGAATATTAAACCGCATATGGTTGGTTGAACATGCCACTAGAACAACGCCAGTCATAATATATCTATCAATAGTAAATAGTATACTGACCTATCGAGAAGCAGTCTAAAGATGAGCAAGGCAAGACGATCAACATTATTAGGAACAAAAATGGACGCAGTCGGAAGGTGTATGAGATAGAGGAGATTAGAAAAAAATTAGAAACGAAAAGGTAAGACATGAGATGGGTGCTCTTGAAACGGTAGTCCATAGAATATTGCAAAAGGGACTAACATGTTATGGTCATGTAAACAGAACGCCGGAGGATAGATGACTGCAGCAATTGTTTTAATGGGTACCATTTGAGCGAAGTAAGATAGGAAAACCAAGAAAATCGTGGAAGAGTGAAATGCAAGATGTATTGCAAGAAAAAGATTTATAAGGTGGCATGGAATGATAGAAAAGGATGGTAATACGGCTTAAAGAGCAAGCGACGACAGTCGTAGAAACTCGAAGAGGAAGAAGAATGGCTAAAGTAATACTTCGTTTTGATACCATAACATTATATTATAGCAGTAAGAATGTTAAATTGCATATGGTGGGATGAACATGTCACTGAAACAACGAAAGTCATGATATAGCGATCAATAGTAAAGAGCATACTGACCTATCGTGTAGAAGCCGGACGATAATCAAGGCAAAATGGTCGAAATCATTAGCAACAGAAATGGACGCACTCAGAAGGAGTATGGGAAAGGCTTTATGCTAAAGAATTAGAATTGAATACGTCAGACATGAGATGAGTGCTCTAGAAACGGTAGTCCATAACATTTTGCAAAAGTGACCAACATGGTATGGTCACGTAAACAGAATGACGGGGGATAGATGGCCGAAGCAACTGTTCTAATGGGTACCATTTGAGCGAAGTAAGACGGGAAACCCGAGAAAATCGTGGAAGAAGAAAATGCAAGATGCTGTACAAGAGAAAGATTTACAAGAGGCGACATAGAATGATAGAAGAGAATGATAAAAAGGTTTAGGGAAGAAGCAACAACTGTCGTTTCTACGACAGAAACACGAAGTACAAGAAGAATTGCAAAAGCAATACTTCGATTTATTACACGCCATTTTTACATTATAAAAGAGTGAGAACGTTTTTAGGAAATTATCCCATTAAATGGGATGTTCAGGTTTAATTTTTTTTTTTAGAAAAGTAAATGGTTAGGAGTTGGCAGATGGTTTGGGTATTTAAGCTGTAAAAGGGTGAGAAGGCTTAATTGGGCTTTCAAAATTATTTACTCTGAATTAAAGCAGTGTGTCCAGTTGCAGTTTTAAATTGTGTTTCCTGGTGCCCAGATCAAACTGAAAAATAAAAAAAATTAAAAAATAAGCAAACCAAAATTATAGACTTTATCATAAAACGCTGGTTTTGGATAATTATACTGTACAGGATGTCCCATTTTCGATGTCCTTACGGGATATCTCGCTTATTTTTAAAGATAGAGATTTGCGGTTTTCGCGAACGTTGGCTACTTTTTTGTGAAACTCACGATACCGCAAACAAAATCTTCATAGCACGCTTCGTTTTTGAGATACAGGGCAAAATTGAAAATATTGCAATTTGGGACCCCCCCTGTATCTCAGCTATCTTTTAA
>JABXWE010025407.1:0-27423 GCA_014611495.1 Limonius californicus
ACGAAATTTGTATAAAATTTTTTGGCCGACTATTTAAGAAAAAAACAGATTTAGAATATTTTTTTAATGTTGGTAACAAACTTTGACATTTTGACTAATTCAAATTTGTTTCATGTTGATTTCTTTGAATTTCTTATAGATGGCGCTATACTTTTATAATAAATAATAACAACATTTTACGCTTCTATTTTCTACATTATCGTGTCAAATATGGTGTAAAATAGCGTTTTCTAAATTAGATTTTATTGTCCTATGCTTAATTTATTTTTTTAAGCGTCCCTGAAAGGCTAAAATTTACTGGTTACTTTACCGCATACTAGCCGTACTTTGCAACATTGTGGGTAAAAATCTTATTTCACATGACGTATACATGATGTCAAAGCTAGCTTTACAATTCAGGAGGGCAAAAAGTTATTTACATTATAGTGAATTAATAAAAAAACTCCGCGTCGGCTCCAAATTATAAAAAAATTTACTAGGTGATGTAGGAGTTAAATAAGCTCAGCTCTACGTGGTTCAAGTTTTTCGCACGTTTAGAATCACCCTGGATGTTTTTATTGCAATAAAATGTAAATATTATGTTACATTTCGAATCTAGTTTTTTTTACTTGGAGTAACCCATATTTGAAGACTTTTACGCTTAATTTTACACTAAATTTTAACAATGATTGAAAACAAACTTTAATTAAAATGTACTATACCGAGGTTCCCAGCCGAAAATTGGGCGCCCAAATGTCCTGGCGCCAAAACGATGGCGCCTAAATGTTACGTACCGTTTTTGATTATATATAACAGTAGGTTTTCATAACAATGCGGTTGCATCCAAACATCCTTGCATTTAAACGTAATAAGCTTTTAGAACACCAAATAATAACTGCAGGTCTTCTTATATACAGGGTGACTTTAATAGCTATGCAAATATGCTAAGCAGTGATTCTTCACATGAAAAGAATACAATATATGCAAAATTGCCTTATACAAATGTGTACGTTTACGAAGTTACAGCTTTCTAAAGTGAGACTTGTCCGATCACTTTTCTGCATATCATTATGGTAATAGTTACATCTCGTTACAAATCGATTTGACGAAAATTTGGAAACTTTGTACTACGGGGATTAAATTTGCAGCAAACACCTAGTACTGCTAATATTATGCGACTCAACTAACCGCGGGGCCAAACCCCGGCTAAGGCGACGACCGGATTTCACTTGGTTAAGTTTAGGGTGCATGTTGCATGAATGGATAGTATGTAAGGGACGCCCGCACTCCCCTGAAGTAATGCGAAAGCGGTTCGGAGGTGAAGTGAATGTTTTAAAAAAAAAGTACTGCTAATATAACAACTGTAGTACCCTAAAACACATTACGAAAACGCACATTTTTTAAACTACAAACCTGAAAAACGTAAACAATACGTAGCCCATATTATCGCTTGTATATTTAAATTTAAATATTATAAGGGTAGTAGAGGACTCCTTTATTGAACCGATTTTAATAACCCAAACAAAAAGAAACTCTTTACGACAGAGGATGTGTTAATCATATGAAATCCAAACACACTTATTTTTCAAAACCATTGTCATAAAATTGAATTTTATAAATTTGTGTGCGGAATCTTAATTGAAATCGAACTTTTTTTCGTCAAACCCTCCATTATAAAAAGGTGTTGGTATAAACCCATCAACTGTATACGGTTTAATACTCCTTAACAGAAAGATAATTACGATATGAAAACACTGAAATATAAATGTATTCTATGAAAATAATGGGACTTTTAAAGCTTGATATACCGTAAGATTCCACGTAATCGTCAATAATAAATTACGTTATCTCATGTACTCGTCGTTATTTACCCATCTCATCGCATAATACATGCTCGCTTCCCTTGTACCTTTTCCATCTTTGTCCCATTGTACCCTGTTATCGCGACGATACATTAGTTTGCATTAGCAAGTTTCTGTAGTAGAATGAGTTAGCAAATAAATGCATATTTGCGCTACATGAACATGAGAAGGGTCTGAGTTTGAGGGATTAAAGTATGCCCAATAATTATTTTTAGCCAACCCTGGTGGACTAGTGGTTACTGGTTATCACCCTTAGCCACAGGTCCAAGCGACCCTGGTTCAAACCCGCCTACCGTCCTTCAGGGAAAAACCTGGAAGTGGGCCTACTATCGGATAAGAAGTAAAGCCTCAAGTCCTGAGCCCCCTGCGATGTATAATATGTTAAAAATCACCACTGAAATTGGATCTACCTCAGATAAGAAAAAATCGTCGTTAGGGGGTACACAAAACCGTAACCTAAATCCTGTCCATAAAAATAAAACAGTTTTGGAAGCATTTTTGACTTGAAAAAGCTTCTCCTTTGCCAAATTAAAGATAATTTAATGGCATTTCAAACTATGAAGTTCCTTTTAACAAAATCTAAATATCGCACTTTTTTTCATCACATCCGCCGTGTATAATACACTCAGGTGTGTATAAAAATTTTTTTTCAGTTACTTTTTAGTTTAATAACCGCAGAATACTTCAAATATTCGTCTAAATATTGAATAACGCAGAAACTTTTGGGTTAAGGCCATATCCTTTCTCCAAAATACTCGCCCCTTGAAACTGTATCACTCTTACGCAAACATGTTTGTTCTATAGTTGATAATAAAAGGGCAAATCAACTCGTCTCTTGAATATAAAATCAACTTATTTGTGGTTCTATTTCGGAAACAAAGAAGTCGCGTTTGGAAATCCACGTATTGGAAAATTTTGTTTACGCCACCAAAACAGTATCCGAATTGGTGTGGACCTGGAGCACGTAGCCTAATCAAATATATACCTACTGCGGTTTACTTTACATTCTATTTTTTAGTATGGCCCTGGAACGGTAAACACGGAGGGTATCGAACGGGATGCACAACAACAGCATAACGCAACATGCCCTATTTTTAGTTAAAAAATGTTGGATGAAGAAATAGATGTGCTAACGGTTTCTTCAGCACGTAGACTCCGCGATTATTCTTGTTCTAGCCGGCTGGCAGTAAACGAATCGATAAATATATAACAAGATCCTTCAAAGGAACTGCGAACGAGATTGCATAGAGAAAAATGATTTTATCTTTATTTGATGGCGGGATGATTAAACTTTTTGTACCATATTATTCGAAATGGAATTTTAAGTAAGGTATTCTTAGTCCCTGGCTTCGGTATTAAGCCTTACAAGCATAATCAATTTTAAAAAATAATTCAAATGTATGTATACTTTCTTTCAAAATATAAGAAACACCTCGTTATTTTACTAAAGCCATTCACAAATACACGGTGATAAGGGTAACTCTAAGAACTAAATTGATAGAATATTCTATAGCTATACAATATCTATGATAGTGAAACAAATTAATAGTGAGTCACAATTATATCTAATTTTGACATGGAAACGATGGCATCTATTTTTAACGTATAATCATTTAATCCTCGGACCAGCCCATCCAATAAATTAATCTTCTGCTATTAAAACGTATGATAGATATGCAACACATTAGCCTATATGAATTAGTTTTAAAAATACCAATGTTTCGTAAAACATTCAAAAAGACTTGTCAAGGGTGGACGATTAAAGAATCGATTTTTTCGTTGTGTTGAAACATAATATATACATGTTATTTATAATTGAGGTTATTTACGTTTTTCTTTTAAGAATCATGGAGTTGCCAAAGGCAATTCCAAGATTCCCATCCCACCCAGCTTATCCCGGCTCAGCACATTTCGTGGTATTCACAGGTCTAACATGCCCCACCCTTGAAAAACCCCATGCCCCAGACACCACAAGCACCCTGGGAAAGTGCAGTGCTCAGGATTCGAACCTGAGCGACTTTGGTAGAATAACTCCGAAGCCAAGCGCTGCGACCATTACTCTACCGCGGTCCCCTAAATTACACTTCTATGGCTGTAGTAAAAGTTTCCTCCTTTTCAGCCGTCAATATTAATAAGTAACAGAAAATATGCAGACTTTTGCAGTATGTTTTAGGAGATGGTCTGAAGAGTGTAGTTTCTTTATTTGACACTTACTCCCTATTAAACTTTACATATTATTAAATGAGAGTTGAATTTCTACTGTCTGAAAATAACTGTTTTTGGTGTCGCCATTGTGTCTTAATGATGTTGTCAACCTTTTTTAATGGGGTTTACGTAATGCAATTTTGCAAGAGAAAAGCGAAACCGAAATTTCCTTAGTACGCCACAGAATCTCAACCATCTAGCTAGAATAAACCGATTGCTTGCGATGAAACAACTCCTAGATCTGGTATATCATTTGCATGACAAAGTATTCTTCGGTTTATCTGTAATAACAAATCTGATAGAATGGATACTTTTGAAGAGTTACACGATATAGTATGTTACTTCATAAGCATAGAAAGGTAATTTTGATTTTAATCTAAGAATGTAAAAATGATGTGCAAGATGTTTAAGCTCCGTTATGTTTTGATAAATATGGATTTGTGAGGTGAATGTGCATATCCATAGTAATGTCACTAGCCCACCAATACTACCTACTCATGAAATCCTACTTAAGCGAAAGGTACTACCAGGTTAAACATTCAGAAAGCCTGTCTAGTCTCCATCAAATTAAAGCCAGAGTCCCCCAGGGTAGTGTCATGGGATCCACATTGTACACAATATTTACAGCTGACCTCCGTCACCACAAAAGAGTAGTCACGGCCACATATGCTGACGACACAGCATTATTAGTATCTCACAACGATCCAACTCATGCATCGGCCATGCTACAAAGCTACCTCCACAACTTACAAGAATGGCTAGCCAAATGGCGTATAAAAATAAACGCAACCAAATCTACAGCCATAACTTTCACGACAAAGCATGGAACCGCTCCTCCAGTTTCCCTGAATGGCACCCAAATGCCAATCAAGAACGATGTAAGATATTTTGGCATATATCTAGATAGACGGCTCACGTGGAAAACCCACATCACCAAAAAGAGAAAAGAACTAGATATTAAAATAAAAAAGATGCACTGGTTAATGGGATGAAGATCTAAATTAACATTAAACAACAAAGTGTTAGTGTATAAAACTGTGTTAATTCCTATGTGGGCCTACGGGATTCAACTGTGGGGCTGCGCGAAACCTTCGAACATTGCAATACTGCAAAGGCTCCAAAACAAAACTATCCGCACTATAGCCAATGCGGAGTGATTCATTTCATCATCATCATCATCTGACATGGAGCTGACTCGAGGGTCGATCCTGGATACGCCAGGCCCACCCCATGCCAGTAGGTGGGTAGGAATTTACGGGATAGGGTGGGATCGGGTGGGGCATTGCAGAATGTTAGCATGTCTGCAATGTATACCGTAAGACACTGCTGCTGCAACACCGGATAGTTAGTAAACTACGCATTAATGGGGTTGTTGAGTACGTAGCCGAAACCGTTATGCCATTATGCGTTTGAGCCTAATAAACTTTGGTTTCAAAGTTTCACATTGTTCTTATTTCGCATCATGCTATCGTTCTAAGGTTACTGATTGCACATCTCCTAGTTTCCTAATAACTAATAACCTACTTAATAGTTACTCCCAAACTTATTTTTACTGTCCGTTATGCGATTATACATTTAACCCTAATAAACTTTGGTATCAAAGTTTCACATTATTCTTTTTTCACATCTATCTATTGTTTTAAGGTTACTGATTGCACATCTCTTAGATTCCTAATGACTAAGAACCTACTTAATATCTACTCCCAAACTTATTTAAACTGCCCGTTATGCGATTATGCATTTGGCCCCAATCAACTTTGGTATCGAAGGTTGACAGTGTTCTTATTTCACATCTATGTAGTGTTCTAAGGTTACTTGATCGTATTTTACATCCATGTTTTGTTCCAAGGTTACTGATTACACATCTCCTAGTTTCCCAGTAACTAACAACCCACTTAATATTCACTTAATATTTGCTCCCAAACCCATTCACACTGTCCGCTATGCGACCATGCCCCCGACCCCAAGAAACCCCGGTATCAAAATTTCACCCTGCTCGCGTCTCCCATCTGGCCATTGTTCTGAGGTAACAGACTGCTCCCCTCCGTGTGTCCCAATGACCAACCAACCACGTAATACTCGCCGCACTGACCACCACTGCCCTTCCACTCAGTTGGAAGGTCGACTCTGGATTGTACCTCCTTCATATCCCCAGCCCTCCCCTCTGCCGTAGACAGCTAGATAGCCAGCTTCCTCCTTCCCACCGGCACCTGCTTCGCTCCCTCTCCTCTGCCGTCCCCCTCTTACTGCCTCCCCTTCCTCGCCATCATGTCCCTCCCCAGTCGACTCCTGAGCGGACTCCTCAGCTAGGGCGCACATTCGTCCCACCTCTCTTCGGACATCCCCCTCTCGCGCCCAGACCTCCCATGTCTCCCCAGACATGCCGGCGCCTTCCATATCCCCCCCCAATGATGTACTCCACGCGCAGCACGGTCCTCCGATCTGCATCTCCTCTGCCCGCATGGCCACTGTTGGGGATGGCCAGCCGGTCCTCCTAGAATATGCGTCCAACGTCCACCTCTTGATGCAGCGAACCGCCCAACACAGCAAACGCATATCCGACCCCCATCAGATAAACATCCAATACAAATCCCAGCAGAACGCTTACATGCATGACCAATCAAAACATTACTAAGTAATTAATCAATTAAGCAAGTAATTAGTTAATTAAAGGCGAGTAAGATCTATGAAATTAGTCTGGGTTAGGGAGATTAAAGTGTCTAAGCGCGTCCTTCCCTTTTTCTAGTTTTCTATTAGACTACCAGTGCTACCAACTACTGCTAAAGACTACAAGGCTACAATGGCTACTTAGACCTGCGACACTTAGCTTTTAACTGCGTCCCTCAGTGTTGTTGTTGCTTGTGTCGGTCGCCGTTCCCTCCCCTTTTTGATATAGCACCTTGCAGAGGCGGCAATGGCTCTCCTCTCCTCCGTTCCCGGGTGGACACCCTCGTACTTTCACTCTATTGTTTGCCCCCAACATTGTCTTGTTTTTAGTCTCTCTAAGCACTTTGGCCCGAAGCGCTCTGCGAGCACTGCCGTTCCCACGTTGTTATTATTAAAGCAAAACTAAATAACCTGTGTTTAGGTATTTTGTTTAAATGAAGGTAAAGGGTTGGTTTTGTACAACAGGTGAAGAAATCCAGTGGATAATACACACGTCCGTACCCGATCACGCCGCCCTCGCAACCCCCTTCCAAAGCTACTTGGACATTACTTTAAATTTTTTAAAAGAATGTGCAAATGAAATAGTAAAATCAACTAACTGATAAATCTAAGTTGAGTTGGCTGACTTAAACCTAACCTAACCTAACCTTGGAACTTGGAATTCTCTAAATCGCCCTGGTTGTTCCCTAATATTAATAAGTTTGTCAATTATGTGAATAGTGGATAAAGCAATTTATGACAACTTCACTAAATTAAATAATAATGAAATAATTAAGACCAGCCAAACAAACTAACACTTTATTTTAAAATGAAAATAAAAGAATCCCAACCGTCACAAATTTCCCCTCGTCTGACTACCTCGACCGGGCTATCTTTAGACGGAGCCTTCGTTATTTCCGGCCGGCCGCTTCTAAATTCTTAAGGTTGACTTGAAAGTACATAACTGAACAGCGAATACACATATGTATAAAATCCACTAAATGAACCCACCTGCAGCTATTTTTAACTATTTTAATTGAATTTAGGTACCCTTCCAAAGGCACAAAGTTCTTTCGAGCGCTTGCCTGTGCGTATTGCAAATCAAACGCTGCCAATTCCCTAAACGAACGCGGAGCCCCGACAGACGCATGCACTCCGTACGGGAACCCGAACCGAACCTATAGCCAATGCGGAGTGATTCATTTCTAACCTAAATCTCCAAAACGACCTCAAGATCCCATGGATTCGGGATGAAATCGACAGGTACACAACCACCCGAATTTGTTAGTGCTTGATCTATTACACAATATAAACATCACCAGACGTTTAAATATATGTAAAATTTTAGATAACACTAACTAGTATTAAGTAGTTCGAGGGGCCTGCCGTTGGGCAGGTTCCCTCCCTCATGTCAAGTATGTATAATGTACTACCTAAATTACATTTGCTTGTTAGCCACTCGGCTAATTGTAAATTTGCAGTTTTTAATAAAAAATAATAATAATAATGGTTATAAAATGTAAAAAAAGTAAGCGGTGTTGCAAGTTTCTACAAATTGACTCCTAAACTTCGATATTAATGTCTAAATAAACTGAAAAATAGCAGTAAGTGGCGGTAGTATGCTGCCATAGTAACATATCCACTAAATTCCTCAAGTTTATATATTCTGTCGGCTTTATTATGGCTACACTAAATTCAGAAAAAGATCAAAGATACAGAGATTACTACCTAAACTATCCACTCTTAAAAATGGTTGATGTAAGCCAACATACATGTACCGTAGCAACTGATATTGGATTTTTTATAGTATTTAAATGGAACACAATTACCCTGTATCAAGTTGATTTTTTACTGTAGCAATTAACAGTTAGACTAGTATTAATTATGTTAGTATTTAGCAAGAA
Source organism: Limonius californicus (assembly GCA_014611495.1). NCBI lineage: Eukaryota > Metazoa > Arthropoda > Insecta > Coleoptera > Elateridae > Limonius > Limonius californicus. The sequence goes on from JABXWE010025407.1 coordinate 8,597, forward strand.
AATTACCCATTGGTGCAATTGTACTATGGTAAAAACTGAACAAGTGCAAAACAACAAAACATAAAGAGCAAAGTTTTATTTAATTCAGGAAATGTTCAAAATCGTCTACATTCACTACCACATATTTTCCGATTCGTTTTAAAATGATCTTCGTACTCCAACAAGCGTGCTAGTGGTAATTATTGGTGTACATGCCTCGATTATTTTATTTTGTATGTAATGCTCATTTACTACCGGAGTTCGGTATATTATTTCTTTAGTTGTACTCCAAACAAAAAAATCTCGTATAGTAATATCCCAACTTCTTGGTTGCACAGCTCCTTTTCCAATTCAATTTCCTTTAAGTAATTCCTAACAATTCAACCGCAGTGAGCAGGGCAGCCACCATGTTGGTACCGAAATTTTTGTCGTACATTGATAGAATTCAATGTACTACAAAAATTTCCTCCATCAATCAGGCGAAATGTTTTATAGGAAATCCAAGTAATGGTGTCCAGTTAAATATTCGTAGAAGAAGTGTCCAATAACTTCACCATTATTTGAGAATATTGTCATCGCTAAACAATACAAAATTTAAACAAGATGGATCCAAAAGAAGTTGATTCTGAAAGAAATTACCCTCCTCTGAGGGTCATCTTTATGCAGTTCGCGCACCAAAGTAACGTTATATGGTAGAAATACTTTCAGAATTCCTCTAACTGAAGGTCGATTAATAATCACATTTGTGCTTAGATGTCTTTGAGTTACCTGGGAATTCTTGTCCATTAGCTCTAACATTATCATTTTCCATGTTCCTACTAGTGCTGGGCCTACATCTTCTGGAATAAAGAAATTTGTTTTGTCTTTATTAGAAAATTTCTTTCTTAAAATTTAATGTAATTGGCAGCTGTACTTGGTATTGTCATAAGTAGGCAACAATGGTTGCCATGCTATATGTTTGTTGGGTTCTATCGACCACTTTTAAAAGAGTACAACTTACCTGGCCTACCCTGCATGTTTAAGCAATTAATTTGTTATAAGCTTTTCATGGCCTATCGGGTCAGTTATCATTTAAAATTTTTCTTAGAAATACATTGGATTATGTAAAATCATATACGCATTTCAATAGCGTCGCTACGAAATTACATAACATGAGACTGTTGAAAAAACCCTCCCATGTAATATTATATGAGGCTTACCGCTTACTCAACTGAAACCCATCTTTGATCAACTTAGCCTTGAACACACATGCAATAATTCAAATAACATTTGTTAATGTTAGTAGTGTTTCTAAGCAATATACATTAATAAGTTTTTGGCGTTTAAATTTAATTCTGACTTTTAACACTTCGATTTTGAAATGGCGTTTGTTGTTAAAAATCCGTCCAAGTTTGATCAACGTGCGGTCTTACAATTTTTATGCGCTGAGGGTGTGTAGCCATTGCAGATTCTTGCGCGAATGCAAGCAATATATGGAAATGCATGTATTGCGTACCCAACTATGAAGGAATGATGCTTAAAATTTACGAATGGAAAAGAGGGAACTATGGATGAGCCGCGACCACGTGCACGGTGTACTGCATTAACAGAAAACAATATGGCATGTGTGGAAGGCCTTATTAGAGAAAATCGTTGAATTTCAATTCGAGAAATTTCAGAAATTGTTGGTGTGAGTGTAGGATCTTTCCATAGTATTGTTGTACAGCAAAGTTTGTTCGCAATGGATTCCTCGTCTCTTGTTTAATGTACAAAAATGCTTGCGAATGGGCTTATCTCTGCAACACCTCACAGACTATAGGCAAAATGGTGATGACTTTCTTCTGTCAATAGTTTGCTTGTGGCGAAACTTGGTGCTATTACCACCAGCCATCCAGTAAGTTAACGTCGATGCAGTGGAAACATTCAAGTTCACCACCACAACTTTCTGCAGACAAGGTGATGACCTGAAGGACCCTTGTTGATAGTGTTTAAGAAACCTGAAGTAAAAGTCAATGAAAAGCTGTACTATGAAACTTTGAACAAGCTTCATCAACCAATAAGATACAAGCGTCCAGGAAAATTTACGCGTGGAGTCATTTTGCTGCACGACAATGCTAGGCCTCATGTTGCTAATGGGGTAAAAGAAAATCTTCAACGAAAGAAATGGAGTGTTTTAGAGCATCCATCCTATAGCTCGGATCTATCGCTTTGCGATTTCCATATTTTTAGACCACTGAAAAAGGCGGTAAAAGGTCGACATTTTGAGTCTGACGCAGAAGTACAGATAGTTGTGGAAGACTTCTTCAATCAGCAGACACAAGAATTCTATGAGCAGGGCATACGTCGGTTAGTAAAACAATGGGATAGGTGCCTTAACTGTGACGGTAATGATTTGTAATTAAATTGTTGAATAAATTTTTTATAAAGTAAAGATGGGTTTCAATGGAACACACCTCATATAATGGCAAAATTAAAAACGAGCAAACTGTGGGAAAATAAATTAAACATAGAAGAGGAAAACCCTTTAGTTTTCACAAAGAAATAATATAATGTAAAACAAAGAGTCTACAACGTTCAACATTTTTTTATAAAACATACTATATATTAGTGATACAAGACCAATTTAACAACATTTTTAGCACTATTTCCTGTTGCAATTTATGGTCTAGTGTTTCCGAGATAAATGCCAAAGTGGTATATTTTAAATGGAACAAAATATATATTTTTGCTAAACCACTTTATATTAAACCTACTTCATGTTAAATTTGTTTAAAAGAAGGTTTGCAATGAAATTAAACAAGACAACGTTGGCTATAATTGGTATATAATTGCTTTGTACATAACAAAATATATCAACTATCAGTTAGTTACGTGCGACGTCATTAAATTCAACAGAAAAATAGTACAACATAACATTTTTTTCGTTGTTTGTACAGCCAAAATTTTTGGTTACATTCTCATGCTGTAGTTATGACGAAAAAAATCTAATTCCGATTTTAACAACCATATCGTTGCATCTTAAAACACAAATGAGGGGGATTTTGCAAAATGTATGTGCGGAAATGGATTGTTTCGGCTTATTTAAGATCCAATTGGTACAAACTTTCAATTATTGAAGGTTTAATAGTAAAAACAATCATATAGACAAAATATTAGTATCATTAATAAAAATCAAAAAATTCCCAAACCGCTTTAAGCAGTTTGGTTAAATGAGACCGTGCAAGAATGGCGTGAGCGCCCTTTATAACTATTTGTAGATTATTAATAAAAGTCGTCCCTAAGCTATTTCGGGAATTTTTGAAAATTTTTAGTTCTTTGTAGATTAAGCTTTTCGTATATTAAGGATTTATACCTTTTGACGTATCTCTTTCACACCTCTCAACATTTCGCGACCTCGGCAGACCATTACTAAAAAGCAGACTTCTACTGCACATCCATTACACAAGGCATAGACTCATGAGTATTTGTGTCGGGCCAGTACCAGTTTTATTGCAAATAACAAAATTAGGTTTACAATGTATTGTTGTATTACTGGAATGCAGCTCATATGTAAATTCGCATTAACAAAAGTATCTACGTTAAGGAAATTTTGCCTGTAGATAAACCAAGTTATGGCAGATTTATAAGAAACTACCAAAGAAAGTGTAGAGTGTAGCGTATATATGTGGTTAATATACCGTATTAGTAGATTGTTCTATCACTATCGAAACGCTAAGAAGGCTCCAAAATTATATTATTATGATAATTTATTGGTCTTTTGTCTATTCATCATCATTTTCATAGTCGATCGTTTGCATTCCCGCAGGTGTCGAGGTTTAAGCATGCTTATCTATTATTAGATGTGTGGTGATAGCTCACATGGTAGAGCTTTCGCTATCTGGGCAAAACGTCGCGTCTGGCTTGGGTTCGAAACCTCACCATTACTATGCAGATTTATACAAATCTTGTCTGCAATCCACCACACACAATTTTCCAATCCGGCTTGCAACTGTGGTATCTTAAGGTGATAGTATACTTGGTTATGCCAAACTTTTCCGCTAGGGTGCTGTTCATAAAATTACCCCTAAAAATATGCAACTAACAATACAGGATTTAGCTGCACTTTTAGCTGACGTATACCCAAATACAAGCGGTCTATTGACACCTTCAGTCTGCCCCTGCGGACCAGGCACAAAAGGCCGCTGCGCGTCCGCCGAAGGATTAAAGCTTATCTGATTACATAATTCCTTTCTTTCAAAGAAACTACATTTTTTAAATTTATGTCGTGCCAAATAAACAACTGCCAAAGGAAAGTATAAAGTTGAAATTTATTTATAATAAGAAAATATTTGTAGAGTTAATTTAAAAAATAATAAATCTCCATATCACTTATGTAAAAGTAAATCACATAAAATACAAGTATCCACAAGCTTTATTTCTATATGTTAGAAACTGACAAAAAATTATAAATACATAATTACAACAGAAACGTAGTAGCAATAAATATAGGCTAATAGTAGCATATCTTAGTAGACGACGCAACAACTCGTAATAACAAAAATTAGTTGCTACTTTTTTTTGACGACCTTTTTAAAGCTAATTCCTGCTGTGCTCGGAAAATGCTGGGTGAATCCCTAACGAGCAGCCCTCGAGGTATTCGTGGATCTGCCAGTTCAGGAAGCACACAATTCTTCCAAAATTCGTTTAACTTTGGTAACATAACATTAAACCAAAAATCACTGTCTTTATTAATCACTACTATTTCACAATCTTCATTGGTATACAATACAAAGTAGCACTTGTCTCTGTTTGTAATATTCAACTGTCCCTGCACTTGATAGTAATATTTATGTCTTTTCTTTAGCTGTACACAATCATCGTCAGGATTATATTCAACACACAACTGTTTATTAATTTTTGCCATGTCTTTAATTTTAGAATCTCGGATAGAGTATAAGCATTTAACCTCTACTATAGCGTCTTCTCCTATCAAGCCATCAGGTGAAGCTCCGAGATAGGGGTCGTCTTTGTAAATAAAAAAACCACAAGGAGTTACATGGAAGCTCGTTTTTTCCGTAAACCTCCTTATCGCTTTATCTTCATTTGTTCTTCCATATCTCAATGGCAATGGCAAATTAACTGTATCTTTTTCGCATACCGAATACAGTATCTGTTTGATTACCCCGTGACAAGAAGTTGATGGTCTTCGTAAGCAAATCGTACCAAACCATGATTCTGTTAACCTATCTTTCCTGATGTCGTACCAGAAAGGGTTTAAATGTTGACCAACTGTTTGCCTTTCTATTTCTGCATAACGTTCACAATCTTCCTGCAATTCCATCAATTTTTTATTCATTCTGATGTGTAGGTCCTCTTCTGCCAGATCAAGTAATGCTTCTTGTGCGTTCGGACCATAATTTTCATCGCAGTCCGTTTTAGGTTTTTGTCGTGTTCTCGATTTCTGCTTAGCTTTTTGTTTTTGTAACCGTAGTTTCTCTCGTTGGTTACATAATGAAGTTAGGTGTGTTCTTGAGTTAATCATAGATAAATGCCACATTGGTCCTGAATTAAATGCTAACGCTGCCCCTAAACATCTTCTTTGATAAGAACCTCCTGTAGTAAAATTTACTCTTTTACCACCGGTAAATTTTGCTACTAGAGACATGTATCTCTCTGCATAATTTGTTGTGACATTTTTTTGTAAACGATCGGATTTCCTTACAACGTTATCGATACTTTTTTCCACTTCTTGAAAGACGCTGGCTTTTTCTAATAATTCAACAAAATTAGTTTCCTCAGATAATTTCCTTTTACATACAGCATCTCTACAGTTGGTATGAAGTCCAAAGATGTGGTACGGGAGATTTCGCAAATCTTGTTTCAGGAAGTCCACATTGGTACAACGACAGATTGCTGTTCTTACGTCTAAGGAAAATCTTGGAATTTTTGTTTTTAGTATTCTACGAGCCTCAATGTTGAAATTTGTTTTTGCAACAATTTTATGCAGATTAGATGTAAAGGCTCTCGTTACGTGATTAGCACACTCTAACTTACAAACCGAAACGCCCGTAGGAAACATTCTGTATTATTTTAGCGTACACACTCGAATCACCGTCACCAATCATGTATTTATATTTTAATTTATAATCGATCTCGCTTCGATTAAAACCTTCGACTATAATGTCTTGTTCCATAGATGTTGGTGGCCCTTTGTAATTCATAAAACACAAGTGTTTTTCTTTTCCGCATTTAACTGCACAAGCGTAACAGAATTTATTACGCACTCCAATAAACAGAAGTTTTTTAGTTCTTGCACCAATTATACAGGCAACCCCTGACAGAGAGGAGTAACCGTGTCCGTAGGACCGTTTTGCCCATCCACCATCGACAACAACAGTAATGTACGGGACTCCCTGCTCTATATTAGTCGGCTATTGCTAACTGGAGCTCTTCTTCAGCTGATTTTTTCATCTGTTGGTACAGTTCTTTTTGCCATTTTTTCCCAATATCACCTTCATACCTCATAAATATTTTTCGGCTCATATTTGGTACATCTAAAATGGCCAAAAATTCTTGCAGCTGTGCAAATCCAATTCCAATACTTAGGCTTCCCCATACAAATGATTCATTTATACGTCGAGAGCAGCTGCCTGGTTGAGTGTTTATAAGTAATGTTCTATTACAGCTGTCACAAAAATATTTTAACTGTGATACAAGACCAAGACGACACTCTCCTATAAACTTCATTTTGCCCGCTGTGCACCGTAGATCATAAACTGTAATCTTCTTGATTTCTTCTATGAAAAACTTGATATCTACCATTCGGCTTCCCCGAAGAGTTCCCTTGCTATTATTCGACTCGTTAGGTGCAACTACTTCAATTTCCAAATCGGGCAGCTCTTCGTCAGGGATGCTGATTTAAAAAAAATATTTGTTATGAGCATTTTTACAAGGGGTTACGTTGCAACACAAATACATTAACTTAAAAAATATTACAAAAATCTATAAAATGTTATGTTATATTACTACTGAAAAAACGAAAAACTTAATGAAGGTATCCAAACTTATTAAACTTATTCTTAAATACTATTAGTAGAAAAATCGAGATAATTAAATGAAGGGGTATTTATGTAAATTGTGCAAACTTTAGCAAATGAGTAGTAAACTGTAAATTTAATTTTTTTGTAAATTTTGGTAAATATTAAATTATCCAAAAGCAATTTTTTAAACGTCCGGTCATCTACAAAGGCAATGAAAAATTTAGAACAGTATTAAGTAATTCAGAATTTTATAATATCTAAAAAAGAACCGCAAGTACGAAAAACACCAAAAAATATAAAGAGCCCAAGATATACAAAAAATATTGACAAACCCCTGAGATATTTTTTCGGACATTCTAAAAACTTAATTGTTTCGAATTTGTATCTATTACATGGGTAAACATATTTACATGACAAGAACATTATAAGTATTTTTTATATTTACCTATCATAATAAGGCGCATGCGAATCTTCTTCTACATATTGCTCAGAGGAGCATTTTTTTATAACTTTTTCACGCACAGCACGAAGTCTTCTAGAAACGGATGCTGTTCCACGCTTTTTTGTTCTAGTATAAGCTCGGGGCATGTTGATCGATAATAATTTATAGATATCACACAACAATTTATAACCCCGATATAAGTCGCAAAACTCAACTACACAATTCTTGAGGCATTCAGCAAGTGACATTCATAAATACCAAATATGCAATTTCAGGGATGATTCATAACCGGTTGTCTATGTTGCCTAAAGTCTAAGTTCGCTTACTTACTTATAGATCTTTATCTATTGCAATCCCTTGCACCTGAGGAGTGAGTAACCTAAGTGGTTAGAGAGGTCATCCTTGTCTTTTGGAATGCTTGCTGTTTATTTTATTCCATAATGTAATTTTGACGTGATTATTCCTTTGGAAATTAAATTTTAAACATTTTCTTTGCAGGAAATGCTAAAGAAGTGGTTACTCTAGGAAGTGACTGAGTATGAACTTGATACAAAAATTTGTAAATAAGTTAGTTCAGTTTATAGTAGGATTTGACCTCAAGAAATATAAAACGCATAATAAAAATTAATTTATGGAGCTACTGAAGTAGTACATATATCAAAAATTACTTATTTCCTACAGTAGGTAAGATAGTTGTAGAAAATAAAAACAAAAATTATTTTTGTTTTTAAATGGCCGAGAAATCACGTCAGAACCTAATTTTTTAATTAAGAAAAATAGAACATTTTTTTTTCAATGATTTTTGATTATTTATGGAATTTTAACATTTTCAAATATCAAGAAGTTTTCCAAAATTATGTTAATAACCAGAAAAACTCAGTTTCGTTGACAAATTTCTACCGGTATACTACCACCTTAAAGAACTATGTAGCATGTGGCCCGAGTTAAAGATGGTACGTGGGAAGCCCAGACACATGTGGAAAATATGCTTAGTTCGTGGCTGGAAGACAATAACAGCAGAAAATGGTCAGAAGGCTTACGTTTTGTTCAGATTATGAAAAACAGAGTTCATCATAGTGGCATAAACTGTACTCCGTATGTTTGGAACAAAATTAAAAGTTGGTCTAAAAAGTTTTCTACCTACAGACGTTCTGCCTAATATAAATTGTGAAGAGGACTTAGAAGTAATATTAAAAGATCAAAACAATTTACAGTCTGTAGAAGAAGCTGCACTGCAAAATAAACCAGTCAACATAACAACAAGTCAACATAACAAGGAGAAAGTATCTTCTATTGATAGTTATGTTCAATCTTCAACTTCGTTATCTAAACCAAGTTCTGATTTCCATAACAACGAAAGAGAAATAAATGTCTTAGAGCCATCTGATATTCAAGTCTCCGGTCATGAAAAACGCGCGAATGAAGGTTATGAAAATTTCTCAGAGGATCCCGATGTGAAAAAAAGAAAATTAGACATATTAAAAATTAGGGAGATTTCAGCAAGCAATTTAAAAAAACAAGCTGAAAAAATGCTTCAAATCTCCAATTCAAAATACCCTGCCGCTAAGAAGGGTGACACAGTGAGAGTTCGAGTCCCAGATGTCGACAGAGGTCGCACCGATGGAAGAAATATTATGGCATTTGTTCTTGAAATAACAGATGCCAATCTTTATAAATTAGGCACGAAACATGGAATCCTAAATCAACTTTATGCGAGGAACAAATTTACAATATGTAATGAAAAGTTTATTTGTGCCGAAGAAATTCCTCAGTCCGAGATTTCACTAAGAGAATGTGCAAGAATGTCATCCAAGACTGGGGGTCAAGGATATAGTCGATGTGGCTGTAAATTTGGATGTAAATCTGACAAGTGCAAGTGCCGTAAAGAAAAAAAGCTATATAACTCGAAATGTCACCAAAGTGGAAGCTGCTCTAATAAATTAAAACTCTTGGATTTGACATTTTGTGTGTATATGTATATTTTTTTTTGTTAGGCGTACGTATTTTTCATACTTATTTACTTTAATATAATATTCTCTTATTTTTGTATGTAGAGAAATATGAATAAAAATTTTCTCAAATTGCCCATTCAATTTCCAGCATTATTCATAATGCCCAGGCAATGTGTTAATTTCTATATAATTTATCATTTTGTCACATCCCATTGGGCACATTTTAAATTGCCCGGGCATTATAAATAATGCCCAATTGTTTACATTGACCGTAACATATACATACTTTAACAGATATAAGTGCCCTCTGTCCCTAACATAGTAACTGACTTCAAGCTTTATTAACTTTTAATCTGTTTTTAGAGATACAATCAGTATTTATATTTTCAAATATAATTTGCATAAAGTAGTAGAGCCAACCAAAAATTCTCATTATTTTCATTCAAGGTGTGTTAAATCTTAGGTACTGGTTGCCGTAACTAGCAAATTATAAAAAAATCCCGATTTTCTTTCTCTAACAGTTTTTTAGTCAAACCAATTCTACTAATTCTAAAATCAACAGCATACATAAGATATTATGAAGTAGTGTAAGTAGTAATTAAAACATAAATTTAAAAATACTTGTTTGCAATTTATGTTAAACAGTAAACTATATGGATGAAATGATTCAGACAGAAAAATATTCGTGTAACTTTTCTAGATCAGTCTGGGCTTCATAGATTTCTCCTCTATTGAAACTTCATATTGTTTTGTTGCTGTGTAAATTAGCTACTTCTCTATCGAGAAAAATCCTTCAATTACGCAAACCTTATAAGAACAATGGCATCCTAGGTATCAAACCTAGAGATATTAATTTCCGTCGTTATGGAAACAAATAGTAGGAAGTAAATTGAGTTGCCTACATTTAGGCGCGTCTTAAAGAATCTTTGAGAAGCTCTATCCCTGAAAGGAAACACTTTTCACCATACAGTTATTAACAAAAAATGTTTGTTTTCTTGTATACTGTAAGCCCTAGAAGTTTGTCCCTGCAATTCATTAACACCCTGTATATTTCAATTGTATATCAAAAATACATGACAATTAAATTTCAAAAACCTGCTTTGAAATATACATAAACGACATCTTTATAATGTCTTTCTTTATTTTAAATAGCATTGTTATAAAGTACAGTAGTTGTAGAATTCATAAACTTCTTCTGTTTGTGGTACATAGTCTTGACAAATAGCACATTTTATTGGTATGTATTTTCCAGGATTTCATGTTAAGCACTATCTGAGACAATCTGTATATAGAAAGGAATCCTGAATACACATGTATTGCAAAACCATGCTCAATTTTATAATGGGATGTAAGAACTAATTTGTAAATTATAGAAAAAAATCAAATCTTGTGTTACATAAATTTGTATTTTATTTTTAGGGGAAAGACCTTATGGTTGTGACCAGTGTCCCAAACGCTATCACACATCAAGTAACCTCTCAGCCCACAAAAGAACCCATTTAGGAATAAAGAACCATATATGCCCAATATGTGATAAAGCTTTTGGTGATGCTCGAACTCTCAAAGGTCACACCCGCATCCATACAGGGGAAAAACCTTATGCATGCCAGATTTGTGGCAATCGGTATTCACAATCTGGTCAGCTAGCTGCACATCGAAAGACTCATCTTAACCAATCAGAACCTTCCAAACCTAGCAAGCAAGGTGTAAATCACAAAATGCAAAACAATCAAATGGAAGTTGCCAACACGAATCAGAAAATGGAATCGCTCATCCATCATAATCCGCAACTATCGGATACCAATGTGCATTTAGCTGGACAATCATCTTTACACCATAATCCAATGGGACCACCCAATGTTCTCACGCCAGTGAGACAACTTGTACAGATATTTAATACCAATCCACAAAGTGAGCAACTCAATCAACAGAAAATGCAACAAACTACAGTGGAACAATCAACCATTCTGGCATCTGGACAACTTGTTCCTATTCTAAAAATACATCCAGATCAGATACAAACATCGAACTTTTATACAGAACTCAACCCACTTGCCCCACAGCTCAAGCTGCAACAGCTAGATCAAGCCAAGCCAACTTGTCATTCACAGATTGAAACACTTCCCTCTTTAAGTTCACAACACAATCAACTTGAGACACTGAGTGCTTGTTCACATTCTCCAAACGGACATCAACCTATACATCAAAATGAAAATAAGTCTTCAACGATAAATATTTTTATCGAATAAGATTCTGGGTTTTTCCAAATATTTATGGAAACATGACAAAATTTTATTTTATAGTAGAAATAATTTTTTAAAGTATTATAATGAAGAGCTTATTTATTTATTGTTTCAATAGATTTTTGTTTTATTTTATGATGAAAAAGTATTATTTAAAGTATGTAAATGCAAATGTAATTTTGATATAAAATGATTTTTAAATATTTTCAGTTTATTTCTAATTATAATGGTACACTACAATAAAAGTATAATACAAAACATTTCTTTACTGGTGTATCCTAGTTGGGATCACCCATATCATACTGGTACATATTTATTTTCTCACATGCAGACATATAGCAGTCTCCTTTGGAAGAGTAGCATTAAAATACTATTTCACTATAATGAAGCAACTGATAATATTATGTAATTTTGAAAGTATATAAGAGATATTATTTAATGGAACCAAAAGGGTCAACTTCGTTAAATAATATCCTATTGGTGATTGTTGATATTAATTTTCCCAGAGATTAGTGCTTTTTTTCAGATACATATATACAGGGATTTTTTCTTTTTAGTATACATAGCCTATGTATACTTTTAAAAGAAACGCGTTAATTACGCCTATTGTGTATGCAACCAACTATACAGACAACTCAAGCATGCTGTGACCACAGCAAACAAATTAATTCAATGCTAAAAAATAAAATTAATCTTTATTTAGTGTCAAACAATTGTTAGAAAATTTAAATCAGAGGGATGCCTAATAAACTCCCATAAAATAAAAACTGAAAGTAATCACGTTTTAACTGAAGAAATGAAATATTTTATGCTACGTTGAATAATAATAATTAAAAAAAGTTTTCCATCGCCGGGAATTGAACTCGGATCAACCGCTTGGAAGGCAGGTATGCTGACCATTACACCATTTTGCCGCTTATGTATGTGTTTTGTACAAAAGAAATATAATGTGCACGGACCTTACGGAAACATCCTGTCGATTTTTACATTTACAAGGTGAAATACTTATTTCATATAAACACTGCATCAACATAACCTTCATACTCAAATAATTCACAACTATAGTGACGTTTATTTGTGATTTTTAGTTGTCGTTATAGTTGGTTGCCTACACAATAGGCGAAATTGACGCGTTTCTTTTAAAAGTATACATAGGCTATGTATACTACAAAGAAAAATTCCCTGTATATACCTAAACAGCTCTAAAGGCCAATATGGCCTATGGCTAGAATCTTCTTCTTCCACGTCTTTCTGCCTCTGCATTTCATTTTCCAATTTTTGATGTCAGTTCCTTGCAAGTCTTCTTCTATCTATTGCCACCATGTAGAGGAGCACCTCTGATATCAGTATATAAGGAGAATTTAACGCAAGTTCTAAATAAAAACTTTATTAAATTATTATTATTATTATTAAAACGGCAGTTATAAAACCCTTATTTAAAAATGGTGACAAAGAAGTTCTAGAAAATTATAGGCCTATCTTACTGGTGTCTAACATCGCGATAGTATTCGAAAAGCTGTTAGTACTAAGAGTAAAGCATTCATAAAGAAATACCAACTAACAGCTGGGGATCAATTTGGTTTCCAAGATGGACTCTCCACACAAGATGCAATAATCACCCTAGTAAACCAGATACAAGAAGGACTTGATGAAGGTAGCCCATGCCTATGTATCTTCATAGACTTAGCCAAGGCGTTTGATACAGTAAACCACGAACTACTACTGTCAGCCCTAAACAACATAGGAATTCGAGGGACTGCTAACAAACTCTTCAAATCTTACCTACAAAGCAGAGAACAGTACGTAAAGATAGACAATGTTATTAGTGAGAAGGCAATAGTAGAATGCGGAGTACCACAAGGAACCGTCTTGGGCCCCATATTATTTACAATATACATAAATGATTTATTTGAACTGCCTTCGAAAGGGAAAGTCCTCGCCTTCGCTGACGACACCGCCATTTTCTATAAAGGAAACACTTGGGAAGACCTAAAACATGAGGCTGAAATGGATATGTTGTTAATAAAAAAATGGTTTGACTAGAAATTATTAACAGTTAATTATAAAAAAACCAAATTTATCTCTTTCACCTTCCACAATTACAATCGCCCTCCTTTCAATATCCTAACCATCAAAGATGAGCAGGGACACCAGATAAACGTTGAACATGTCAACCAAATTAAGTACTTAGGGGTTTACATCGATCTTCATCTGAGATGGGAAACCCATATACTTAACCTGGCTAAAAAGCTTCGATGTCTACTGTTTAAATTCAAAATACTAAAACAAGTCCTGGATCTGAAAACCTTAAAAACAGTTTACTTCGCACTCGTAGACTCCTTGCTACAATATGGTATAACAGCTAGCATGGGGAAAAGCCCCTATAAACTATTTAAAAATCATTGAAACCTTGCAAAAGAGATTTCTAAAAATTATATTCAACAAACCATTTTTGTACCCAACAAAACAACTACACCTGGACACAAAAATCCTTGACATAAGATTGCTATATTTCAATTGCATCATAAACTACCAATTTAAAAACAAACATAAATTAGAAGATATCGACCATCAGCATAATACCAGAACCAAAAGCAAAAACCACAGCAAATTACACAGAACTGGGAAAAAAGTCGGTCAGAAGGGTTTATTGGGCCAAGGCTATTCAACCTAATCCCCAAAGAAATCAGATGTATAAAACTACTTACGCATTTCAAAAAGAAAATCATGAATTGGATACAAACACAAGATCGGCTAAAAATCATAGCATACGTAGAAAAATACCTCTAAGAAAAGGTTCTCCCAACAACATAAAATCTTTATATTTATGCAATCATAGCTGCTTACACTCGTTAACAGGAATTCCTACTCTATAAGATACTTGTTTTCTATTTTGTTTTTTTTACTGCTCCCCTGGAAATATGTTAAGCTATTGACAATAAATTAAAAATGTAACATAATTAGATGCGATTTTGTACTTAGAATAATAATTTAATTAACACCTTAACCAACGGAGCAACTGCATTTACTGTGACCTCGAGTGGCCAATGCGTTCTCGCACTCGACCACCGCGGTCCCAAAAAAAAGTACCTGAAGGTAAGATAAGATACTCTGCATAAAAAAGTATCTTTTTCAACGATAAGATACTTTTATCAACCGGTACCTGACAAAGATACAAGATACGTTTTAAAAGTATCTAGATACTTTTAAGATACTTTTTAGATAGGTACTTAAAAAAAACACAAAACATTTGTTGCAGCTGCAGCTGTAAAACCAGGAGCCTGTCTGGCTGTCTCTGTGTCCGACTTAAGCTGCTTAAGTTGTAAAACTTTTAGAGCCTGCTTTAGGATTTGCACATTTTGTGGAATTTTAAACCCTTACAGTCACATGGTAAGAATATATAATAATTTAAAAAAAGTTTTAGCATTGAAACAAATATTTATCTAAAAGTATCTGAAAAGTATCCCAAAAATGTTAAAAATACTAAAAAATTGTATCTGAATATAAGATAACGGTAACATATAAAAAATGTACCGTACGCGATACTAAGATACTGCAAAAAGTATCGCGATACCGGTATCGCGTTACTTTACGGTAAGATACTGCACAAGACTGAAAACTATGTAACATAATTAAGTGCAATCTCACATAGACTGATTAGTTACTAAACTGTAGACACCTAAAGAGTGCAATACATAAATTAGTTGTAATCCTAGGAATAAGATAGCTAATAAATTCAATATTGTACCGGATTTTCCTACAAACCTCACGCACAAGCTATGCTTCAGTGAGTATTAATTCAGTTTAATTAAAGCACTAAGGCACCAACTTTTTATCTAGACGTAATGAAAACAAAAATTGTAACCGTAATGAAAACTGTAAATTTTACGAGCACGTTTTAAATAAACCTTATTATTATTATTATTATGGGAAGCAGGTATTCAATAAATTTAAATTTGTAATGTAATTTCAATAAAAATAATCTTTATATATTACACAATTAAATTAAGCTGCATAGTGATACTATTTACTTGATTGCGCATTAACATAGAGCAATAAAGATAAAGATCTTATTGCTCTATGACATTTTAGTAAATTATTTTTCATACAGTAATCAATTTAATTTCGGACATATAGGCAACCAACCCTGCAGCGGAACATAACGTACAGTTTACATAGATATAACATACTATTTTATCATTCTTCTTTATTTCCTAGCCTTAGTTTCACTTATAAATCATATCTTCTTCCTCCTTTTAATAAGACTACGTTTTGTAAGTTTCTGTTTTTATCCTGCCTCTTGTGATATTGACGTCCAGCTTTCACACCACCGCTTCGGAGGTATACCTACTGGTCTTCTGGTGTCTGACCATCGCGTTATGGCCCATTTTGCCAGACGTTCTGGGTCTATCCTGTCAACGTGGTCTCTCCAAAATCATCGCCATCTTACTTCAAGTTCTTCTCTTATTGAATCACTTCTTATCCGATTTCTAAGAGTGACACTTTTAATGGTTTTCATCATTCTTCTTATTTGTTACGTTTTCCCTCTTGTTTCGACGGCATAAGTAAGTATCGGTCTGACGCACGGTTCGTATATTCTGGTTTTGCTCTTCGCACTCATGTGTTTGTTTCTACATACTATATTTCTGAGACAGCCTGCTATTGTTGCGCTTTATTAGTTTGTGTTCCAACTTCCTCTGTTAGGTCTGTCGCTTGATATATCTACTTCTAAATAGTTAAATCGCCTGACTTGTTGGATAATCTTGTTGTCCACTGCCAGTTTGCATCTGATTGAGTGTTTAGAGATCACCATGACTTATGTTTTTCAGGAGATGTGAGCATAATAAATTTTGAACCTGTACAAGAGGTGTTGTAAACCGCCTTCGTTTTCTGCCATAAGAACGACCTCGTCTGCGTAGCACAATATTCTTAGTAAGCGATTCACATGCTATATCCATCATTGATCTTAATCAAGGGCGTATCGAGGGGGGGGGTGGGGCTTCCAAGTTGGAAAAAATTTAAAATAAAACAGAAAAATATAAACAACAAATTTCTGAAAAATTGATTAATAGGTTGCTTATTGGTACGTGAACATTTTGAAAGAAACTAATTACGAAATAGAGACCCTTGCGCCATCTGTTAAAAGTTATAAGAACTACAACCTGTACGTGTATTATACACGTACAGATTGTAGTTCTTATGACTTCCCACAGATGGATGTATAGTTAGCTCGAGGCAACAAGAAGCTTTCTAGAATAATCTCGTCTCATTTCACGACGCACCAACAACGAGAATATTGCAGAAGCTATTTACCTCGTATATATATAAGAGAGCGCGCATTTCGGTTAGAGTCATTGCAGTTAAGTTACATTCACACAAGGGTTACAATTTTTACGACAGTAAAGTTTGTTGTTTCGTGCCATCTACTTTATTACAAATTTTACAATAATTGATATTACAAAGTTTATTTTGTAAGAATGTAAGTATTGACGTTTATTTGGGTATCTACGTTTGCATGTGTTATGCCGCGTCCACACCAACGTTTAGTAAAAGTTATATTTTATTTCTTGCAGTGAATTTAAAACGAAAGAAAAGTACCAGCACCAGCAGCAGCAGCTATGAAGGCACGGAAGTACAACCACCCTCTGCTGCAGACACTGCGACTGCGAGGACTACTTCTATGATTCAAACCACGGTGCCAGACAGTGAAAGTAAAACTGACGACGGTTGTCATGAAGATGATATTGGAAATATCGTCGGCCTTTTGCGTAACGCCTGTAATTCCAGTAGGAGGCAGGTAATCCCTCGAATGATAAATCTTCAGTGCTCTTCCACTTGAACAGGTTTGTAGTAAGTGTTGCGGCGTTATATTTTAATAATTTTATCATCTCAAAGAGCAGTTTCTAAAATTTGTTCACAGTCTCCATGAGTATCTTTAGAAAAACTACGGTTTCTTCGAGTAGGGTTCTAGTTTTACAGATAAAATATCTTTAAATTATGCATTGTATTTCTAGATGTGTATTTAACTAAGTTAATTAAATATTTAGAAAACTAATCCCTAATGTATGAATGGCAACCTCGACACGTTAGATAAAAGATGAATTGATAAAGAAAGATAGGAAAAAAACTGTAAAAGTAAAATCTGGCGGTACCTAGAAAACCTATTAAATACAATTAATTTCAAAATGTCAGCCCGAAGTCTTAAAATGTTATGAATATGTAAGTTTTCTTATTTGCTCTATATCACGTCGTTTAATAAATTAAAAGAAGAAGGTATTTACGTCTATGTACCTAAATAAGAAATAAACGTGTCTTCGACAGTTGTGAAATGAACAATTGTACCTTAGTACTAGGTCGCTGTTGATTAGGTACATTTACTTTCATTCTCTTATGCGCCGTCAAATCGTAAAGATGGCAGACCAAGATTTCCAGGAAGGTGAGATGCGAAGACAACGCCATGCCACCGCTGTAGCTTCCGCTACCGCCGTTGCCGCCGACACGGTTACCACCGCCAGCTATGCTACCGCCACCACCGCCGCCGTCAAACCCGTCTTCCCCACCTGCCCTAACAACCACTCTCCCGGAAAATGCCACAGTGAAACCCCTATCTGCCCCCACTGTAAAGGCGATCATCCCGCCTGGTTCCACAACTGCCCTCAATTTGCCAAACCCCAAAAGATCACTCCCGAAACCCTACCAAAAATCTTGGAATCCAATATCGACCCCGAAAATTCCGGCATGGACGAAGACCAAACCCATGAACCATTTCTGTCAGTGTGACAATTCGGTCGTGTCCTCACAAAAACCCTTTTCGACCTCTTTCCCCTGCAAAAGCAGAAGATCCAAACCACCCTCGAGCAATCCCTTGCGTTTGTCTACACCGCTTTCTCCGTTTATCCCATTCTTGGAACGAAGTCATGTTTACTTTTAATTAAGCACACCCCGCCCCCCTCCTTTTTCACCCCCGGACCTCTATAATGGCTCACAACGTCGCTTTCGGAACTGTTAACACCTGCGGACTATCCCGCAAATTCCAACCCGTTAGGAACCTCCTCTCCACCGACAATATTCCTGTCCTCGCTATTACCGAAACTCGAAAAACAGGTAATATCAATTTTCCAGAATTCAGTTCGTATCAGAAACCGAATCTCAATCCCTATGCCCTTTATGGCGTAGCCATAATAATTCCCTCTCAACTGGTCTCATCAGAACA
>JABXWE010025411.1:0-10974 GCA_014611495.1 Limonius californicus
GCCGTGCATGGTGGTGCATGGAAAGTATTAGGACAACCACCAACGTTTCTGGTTGTGCTGCCTGTGTTCGTAGAATGACACTGATATACGAGATATTCTGATAAATCCTCTAAAGATGATGCGCATTTCATTTCTTCGGACCAGGGGTTAGATTAAGCTGTAGGTCGTCTCTGTTGTGTGCCAACACAGGAAAGTAGACGAAAAGCTGCTAACGCTGTTTCAGGATATGGTACTTTGACAGAAAGAACCGTAAATGCATACGAATTAGTAGGTGTGGCAGGGAATCATTGTAATGTGCATTATCTTGAATCTATCCAGCTTTGTAGTATACAATAATTTATGGAGCTTGAAACTGTTATTTTTTAGATACGGAAAGAAAACTCCAATATAGTGAGATCTAGGCACTTAAAAGCAGGCCGTGCATGGTGGTGCATGGAAAGTATTAGGACAACCACCAACGTTTCTGGTTGTGCTGCCTGTGTTCGTAGAATGACACTGATATACGAGATATTCTGATAAATCCTCTAAAGATGATGCGCATTTCATTTCTTCGGACCAGGGGTTAGATTAAGCTGTAGGTCGTCTCTGTTGTGTGCCAACACAGGAAAGTAGACGAAAAGCTGCTAACGCTGTTTCAGGATATGGTACTTTGACAGAAAGAACCGTAAATGCATACGAATTAGTAGGTGTGGCAGGGAATCATTGTAATGTGCATTATCTTGAATCTATCCAGCTTTGTAGTATACAATAATTTATGGAGCTTGAAACTGTTATTTTTTAGATACGGAAAGAAAACTCCAATATAGTGAGATCTAGGCACTTAAAAGCAGGCCGTGCATGGTGGTGCATGGAAAGTATCAGGACAACCACCATCGTTGCGGGTTGTGCTGCCTATCTTCGTAGAATGACACTGACATACGAGATAAACTGATAAATACTCTGGCGATGAAGGGCATTGCATTTCCTTGGCCCAGGGTTTACATTAGGATGTAGGTCGTCGCTGTTCTGTGCTACCACACGAAACTAGACGAAAAGGCGCTAACGATTTTTTAGCATACGGTATTTTGATAAAAAAAACCGTAAATGCATACGAATTCAACTCCGAATAGCACGCAAGCCCCTTTATTACAATCGCTACTAGTCATCCGGTATTAAAAATTTGTATTAAAAGTCCCTTGACCCAGCTAAAATTTTGAGTCATTCCTGTAATATTGAAATTTCAATATTACGATTTACTTTCGGCTTAGACCGTGTCGTCATTTGGGAACTACACGCAGCATTATTAGGTAAGGCCCGACCTGTAGCTTGTCTGCCTTTACAAGCATTTGCTTTAGAAGTTTGATCAATATTTGTTCGTAGGCCCTGCTTACCTAAACAGGGCCATGTGCTTATATTAATCAAACCTTGGGGCGGACAAGGATTTGATCTTGATGTATTTTGTTTGCCAGGACAATAATACTTAATCGGCTTATGCCTGTTAGCTGTTTGTGAACCCATACAAACTAACGTTTCGCAAGACATTACAGCTTGCATCTTCAGAGTGAATAGAACACTGAACTCTAATCCAGGAAGCGGAGGTATTTAAACTTCTTTGTGCCAGTTGGGCAGAACGACGGAGTTCTGATTGGCTGTCACCGTTGGGCAAAGACGGATCCGGTGGAGCGTGATCGTGTGATCGATAATGCTTAGGAGTCCTTAGAGGATAAACTACTGTCCAAGCTTTACTAAGTCTAAAACCATCCTCCATGTTTATGTTGATAGGTTGTTTTTCAATTTCAATTGCTTCACGTATGACACGAGGGAAGTAATGAGGTACTCTGGCGAGTACCCGAGCATTGTCAAAGTCCATCTTATGCCCAGTTAAACCAGTATGTTCAGCCACCGTAGAGTTTGTGATGCGTTTGTGTCTGCAATAACCTTTGTGCTCTCGTAATCTTAACTCAGTGGAACGACCAGTTTGTCCGATGTAGTTGATGTAGTACAGGTCGGTCCTTACCTGATAATGCTGGATGTAGTTCTCAAATGATGACGCGGTCTAAGCCGAAAGTAAATTGTAATATTGACAGTTCAAGAAACCGCGAAAGCCTCAAAGAATAGAGATCATTTTAATAAATTTCTTAAAACGTATATAAGACTGCAATCTGAAATATGTTAAGAGTAGAAGCTCTGCCTATGTTTTTATTTTTCCAGAAAACTTTTTTATAATGTAGGATTTTTACTAATATTAGCTAGATAATTATTCCAAACTTATTATAAATATTTTAATAAAAACTATTCTGTGTACGTAAGAGATCATGGCATCTACGATTGCATTCTTCGTTTTATTTCAGCACCTACTTTTATTAAGAAATTACATGTCAATTTATTATTTTCAATAAAACATCTTGTTTTACTTGTAGCATGTTGTACCACATTCTGAACCTACGAATGTACTATATTTGCAACCTTCAAAACATCTTAATTTTTATTGAAATACTATATTTTTCTTAGCTTACTTTGAAATGCCAAGATTGCTTCTCCTGCATGTAAGAATCTAAGAAAACTTGAAAATCGCTGACGATGCGTTTGAAAGATTGCTATAGGTTTCCAAACGGAAAATACGTTCTAAGTTAATGGTCAATTTTTATAACTGTGTATTGTCGTGAAGGTTAAACAAAATTCCATGGTGTCTAGCGTCATGTACTGAGAAAATTACAATAAAGGTTACCATTTAATTTATAGACACCGCTAATGTAATAATGGTTCCGGAATCTGGGTAGCCGCCCTTCTCCGATTCGAAGGGTCGGCGGGCCGCCAAACTCCAAATACGACAACCAGTGAATACGAGACAGAACCGCAGTTGCCATTTTGGTATTTTTAAAATTTCGATCCTTCTCCCGATGTAGAGACACCCTTTTTTGAAATAATCGTCGTTTTAGATTGCCCGTTCATTGAGCGGTCGGAAAAAACCAAATATACAACAATCCGATGGGCGTGTTAATTTGAATCTGTTAAGGGAGCCTAGGCTTATTTTTTTTATTTCGGGAAACCGAATTATAAAACCAGTAGAACTCGACGTAATTTTTGCAGTAATATTTTATAAATATAATAATATAGTCCAATATAGTATATTGTATAGGTTATACCGTTATTTTCAATATTGTTCATTTACTGTTGATTAACTTTTCCTACAATATACAGGGTGATTTATGACATCAGAGAAAAACTTCACCGGCTGATTATTACGTGTATTTCAAATTTAAAAAAACTTCAAATAAATAAATGTCCGAAATTGCGTTCTAAAGGCGGGTACTCACCAAAAGGTGTGTTCCGAACTTGTTGTAAATTTGTATACAACTCAAACGTTTATAACTTGTTCCAAACATTTGAAACGTACCATACCAAGGTCTAAGGCAACTTCATGATTCCCATCCCACTCAGCTTATTCCGGTTTAGCACATTTCGTGCTATTCACCAATCTAACATGCCCCACCTTTGACAAACCCCATTCGTCAGACACCACAAACACCCTGGGAAAGTGCAGCGCTCAGGATTCGAACCCGAAAGACATTGGTAGAATATTTTCGAAGCAAAAAAAATCTATCTGTGATATTTCTGTTCTCTGTCATTAAAATTTAGTTGATTATAAACGATTTCATAATACACGAGTATACTTATATAATTTTCATTTATGGATTTTGTAATAGAAATTCACTTGAAGATTCAAGAGAATATCAGGGCCGATATCCAGATAGATGGCAAATGCATCAAAAAACGTTCTCTAAAGCTTTTTAAATTCATGGAGAGGCAGAAGCTCATATTCCCCGAAAATCTGGTGCTCCTATCAAGTAAACCTTCAGGACGAAGAAGACGTGATAGATACAGTAATCAATGATCCCACAGTCAGTACTCGACGAATCGCAAGTAATTTGGAACTATCGAAGTATTTGGTATGGTGAGTATTGGACCGCGAGGTTTTACACCCTTACCAATTCCAATACGTGCAAGCGCTGAATACGGCAGATGCTCCGCAGCGAATATTACTTTGTTTCAAATTTCAAACCGTTGACGATGTCAATTTTATGTCAAATGTGCTGTGGTAAGATGAAACTTTCATTACAAAAGATGATATCAACAATAGACACAATGATCCTGACTGGTCCTTAGAAATCACACGTGTAATTAGGCAGCGTGAGTGGTTAGAGCACTGGGCTTCGGTGCAGAAGGTCGGGAGTTCAGACCCCCGACTGGATGCCTGGCGGGTGGCCTACCCAGTCGCTTTCTGCATTTTAATAAACAAGGGGTAATAATGCGGTCGTCTAATGTGTGATGTTCACCACATCACTACATATCATTAATTTGTCACGCGAGAACCGGCTGTGGGAGCAAGGACACGGGAGCTCTGACCTTCCGCCTTGCAGGCCAAACCCCTTCATGGTGTGTAGAGCTTCACCATTATTAATTAGGCAGCGTCGTTGTCCGCAACGATTCAGTGTTAAAGTTTGGGGTGGAATATTCAACAATGTCTTGGTTGATTTGCACGTAATAGAAAATCGATTAAATGGGAACTTGTATGAAAATGTTCTAGGTAATACAATTTTCGAATTGGTAGAAGACATGCTCTCCGTTTGTGTCAATGTATGTGGTTTCAGCACTTCCACCGCTTTACACAGCAAGAGCAGTGACAACATGGTCAAATGCCAATTTTCCTGGAAAATGGAAGTCTGTTGCCTGGTCATGTTGATCAACTGGGTTGAACCTACTGGACTTTTATCTATGGGGATATATGAACTAACTTGTATACATGGTGCTACTAACAACCCGGAAACAGTTCCTGGAAGAAATACAGAAAGCCACAAATGAAATAAGAAATGATCCTGATGTGCCTGCTAGAGTGAGTAATTCTTTTGTCGGACGTTGTTATGCTTGCATTCGTGCCGAAGGAGGACAATTCGAACATTTACTTTAACGCCAGACGTTCTTCTTCTTCCTACGCACTGTTTTGAAGTTCTACTTATTCAAAATGTAATAAACTTTGAGAGGTCATAGCTCTTTAAGAAAGCGTTTTCGTACATATGTTTATTTGAAGTGTTTTCTTTATGTATAGGAATCACCCGGTGAAGTATATATTTAAAATATTTCAAAGTATTTCCCTCCACAGTCAATACATTTTTGCATCCGAGAAAACCAATCTTTAAAAAACATTTTCTTCAATCTTCCTGCGGTAGGTTATTTATTTCATTTTTAAATGAGTCAACCGCTTCTTCGGCCGATGTAAAACGTAAACCCTGTAACTTATTCTTTACACGTGGAAATAAAAAGAAATCATTAGGTGCTAGGTCTGGACTATACGGCGAATGGCCCATTATTTCAATGATTTGGGCATTGGAATACTCAGTCGATCTAGCAGTAGTGTGCGCCCCCCGCGTCCTCTTGGACGTTTATCGCGAACATTTTGGACAACTTGAGGTACTCAAACTGTATGTAGTATACTATTCAGCATTAACAGTATAACGATCCTCCAGTGCTACAGAGGAAACATGTCCAGTGATTCCAAAAAATGTGGTGATCATCTTCTGGTTCGACTTTTTTCACGAACAATTTTTGTTGGAGCCGATTCGTTCTCAAAAACCCAAACTGCCGACTGTTGCTTTCTTTTGGGATCATAGCAGTATATCCACGTTTCATCACCTGCAATAATGTTGTACATCAAATGAGACGATCCATTTTCAAAGCGATCCAGTGTAGATCTGCACCATGCCACACGGTTTTCTTTTTGAATGGGAGTCAACTTGTGGGGAATCCAACGGGCACAAAGCTACGTACCATCAAATGTTTGTGTAAAATGGTGTCAATTGGTTGCACACTAATCTTTAAAGTTGCATGAATACTCCTGGCTGTAACATGTCGGTCCTCTTCACTCATGTTTCGTACAAGATCAATATTCTTTTCGGTAACGGCCGTTTTTGGCTTAGGAGCTCGAAAGTTCTCATTTAAGGAAAGTCTACCACGTTAAAATTCATAGTACCACCGTTTTACGGTAGCTAAGGAACACGACTTGTCACCAAACACTCGATTGATTTCCTCAAAACATTCTTTACGGCTTAAGTCACGCGTGAAATTGTAAAAAATCACCGCTTGATAATGCTCTTTATTCATTTCCATGATTTCTTGGGGAAATGATTACTTCAAAATGGTGTATTTTAAATACCTTCAAGTATATTTGACAACATTCACTATAATTAAACTTGTAGGCAACTACGCTAAAATGTCAAGCAAAATTTGTTTCAAAATATCATAGCCTGCTAGATAGGGTCAGCGGAAAGAGAACAGTCCTCGCATTTGCCGTTTAATTAAAAATGCCATTATATATGTTAATACTTATTAGATTGAAATTATGTTTAGTGATTACTACATCGATATTGTTTGTAGTGGAAAATAAATAATAAATACCATGCGGGTATAACGTTGCTCCTATGAAAATACTGAATATTACCAGAACATGTAATTTGAAGTAATCCAAAACAATTACAAGTAATTCCAAGTATGTCGAGTAATGCGAACTAGTTCCGCATAATGCCGAGTGTATCATTGTTATGAGTAGGCACTGCGACTTACTTTCAAGATCATAGAAGGTAATGGTGACTAATTTCTATATATATTACGTTCATGGTTGACCCCCCCCCTCCCTCGATAGCTTATTTTATTTTAAAATAATTTACGTAGTAGTATGTGAATCGTAGCTCAGTTCAGCTGGTTTTAATTGAAAAATGCATAGAATGATAGTAGCTAATTTTAATACCGGTTTGAGCAAGATGTATAACTAAAAGTAGATTAGCGAGTGTGGCTTTTTATCAAGCAGTCAACGTTATTCGTATAACAATGCCTGCTGGTGGATCGATACCAATTCGAGAAACCACGAACTGAGTCAAACAAGCACGTCTATACTTAGCAGAGTTATCAGTCCATGAAATACAAAGAATAATTTTTTTTGTAATAGTGCGACGATATATTAGTTAGTTCTTTTTAGATTTAGCTACAGAAGATTCTTAAAAGGATTATGGAAAAGCGATCTTTGACTTGACTTGAATCCAACATGGTTAGATAACTAAACAGATAATTTGCAGGTGTGAAAAAATGTAAGTTAGAGAAGCACATGCATTATATACAGTATGGTGTGGCAAAATCTAGTGGCGTTAAGTCAGGTGGCCGCTCAGGCCACTCAAACGATCATCGCCGCGCTAGCTATCTATGAAGGAACATATCATCAAGAAACTGCCGAACTTGTACATCAAAATGGGAAGGAGCTTCATCTTGTTGACGCTTTTGGGTTCAGGATCTTCATTGTTTGAAAGAAGAATAATTGCTCAAACTCAAAACGCAGAATATCTAAATCTACACAGATGTGGCGCGATATTTTCATAAATTTTGTGAACTGTATGTGTATTTTTCCCCAAAAAATTGTTATGTGGGTTACTAATTAATTTATATCACTATTTAACTGGTGAGCAGATTTATCAAAATAAGGAGAAAAAAATGGGGTGCAATTTGAAAACAATTACTGATGACGTGCGTAAATTTTCTGTAACCAATAACGTACATATGCAGTATATTTTCTTGAAGTCTACTACAGTAAACTACAGAAATGGCAATATTATTTTATAAAATACATATATAAATCTGTCAGGAAATTGTGCTATTGGGAACAGCTCGAAACATGTATATTGCGTAAATAGAAAACGAAGGAAGTATAAAATATGGAAAAAATCGCACCATAAATAAATAAAAGTACCTGGCGTGCGCAGCCAGCAAAAAAAGGGATAAGCAATAAGAAAGCATTTACTGTATACAGATAATCCTTGAAGCATATAAGTTAACAACTTTTACACAGTTACAGACGTTCAAGTAACAAATGATCAAAATTTGTGTAAAATACAGGGTGACTCTAATAGTTATGCAAATATTTTAAGCAGTAATTGTTTACACCAAGAGAATACAGTATACGCAAACTTGCCTTATACAAATGTTTATAGTTTTTAAGAAACGCAATGAAGTTACCTGGTTTGATAGCCGCTAAAATTTTTCAAATTGAGCACAGAGTTTTTGAATTATGACTAAGAGACTAAGAAGGTGTTAAAGAATTCGTTGAATTCCAGGGATCTCATAGTGGGATAGATTGAATAAAATATAATAAAACCAATGTCGATTACCACAAAATTTAATATATGAACTTAGAAAATTGTAAAAGTTTTCGAATTATCTATAAGCCATCTTCAGCCTCCGCACGGGGTATCCAAGACGCGTTCCAAAACTCCTGCACTTTGAAAGCGGCGTTATTAACTCGTCGCTGGCTTTCTTCAACTGTGTCGACTGGAGTACCGTAAACAAGTTGCTTTATGTGACCTCGTACAAAAAAACACAAGGATTTAAATCAGGCGATCTTGGGGGCCATTATGGCCTATCCAACTATTTGGGAACATGTTATTCATCCAAGTCGTCACTTGTGCAGCGTATGAGGTGGAGGGTCATCATGGAGATAAAGCATGTTCTGCCGCGTATGTAGCGCAACTTCTTCAAGCAACTCTGGGAGATCATTTTCCACAAAATCGAGCTAACCATTACCATTTAACCGTCTGGGCAAAACGTAGGAACTAATAAGATGATATGGAACGATTCCTCTCCAGACATTGATGGAAAATGATTGCTGGAAGTGACATTATTCTCGAATTTCATTAGGATTTTCATCACTCCAAATATGCGTGTTATGAGCATTATGAACCCCATATCGCGAGAAACCAGCCTCATCAGTAGATAAGATATTGGAACAATATTTGGATTTTCACTTTGATTATGTTGAAACCATTCGCAAAAATGTACACGACGAGGTAGATCTCCTGGTTTCAGAGTGTGGACTTTTTGAATATGAAATGGATGTAATCCTTTTTCTTTTACAGCTCGCCAGACTACAAATTTTGATACTCCTGCCTGATTAACAAGTCGTCGTGTATTTATTTGCGGTTGGTGTTTCCACTTCCTGCAAAATCTCCTCTTCGGCATTGAGGATTCGATTCTTACGTTGCCGGCCAATATCGCGTTTGTCCGTTGCAAAGGATCCAAAATCTCTGAGGTGTTGAACCATACTCGCAAAAGTTTGAGTGTTGGGCAGTCGCCGTCGAGGGAAATGGTACAAATCTCGAGCAAGTACAGCATTTCCACGGACCTCTCCATGAATTAATATTATATCAGTCCTCTCAGCATTGATAATCTCCATTTTACGATATTTTTCAAAACAAAGACGTCAATGTGACATTAATAAAAAACAACCTTCCTTGGTATTTAATTACTTTTTTCGAAAATAGCTGTGGCTATCAAATTTTTTTAGAACAAGTTCAACATGCTTTTTTTTTAAAAACTAACAATTTTTGTATAAGACGTTATTGGACGAATCGTGCTATTTTACCGTCCTCTATTACCAGTTAGGATATTTGCATAACTATTAAAATCACTCTGTATATATGTTTAAAATGTTCGTAAATAAAATGTCTAATCCTACTAATATTCCTGAAATATTTTTAGATAGCTTGCAAAACAATAAAGGATACTCAATAAAATATGATAAAACATATTTCTTAAGGATATGTAAATTTCGAAACTGAGCAAATGTGAAACTCTTAAAAGAATAGTAGCGATAGTATCAACATCCTTTAAGGTAGAGATTTTGTTCAGGAATTAAAATACTATCTTGGCACTGAGGAGAAAAACGTGAAAGGCAACAGTGCCGGTGCCCAGCAATGAAACGTAAATGTTGTTAACGTATTAAAATATTGTTTGAGATTCAAATGTCCTATTCGCCAGAATAATTTGCGGTTAGAACAACTCACAATACGCACATCCACATACGATACTTCTCACTGCACATGGACCACAGGAGTTTTAATGAAAACTACTGTCGCATTAGAGGAGTAACAAAACTATAAACATAAACATTCACACACACCAGGCAAGCCAAGCACGGTTTCGCACCAACACGGTAAACCGCAGAGTAGGGCCCTGTTGTGCATAGCATAAATTAGCTTAGCTTTGCCTCGATACTACGCAAGCGGTACAAACGATGATCACGATTATGACATGAAATGACATATCAGTACGTCAAACAAATGAATGCGACGCAGCAATAAATTTAAATAGCAAACATCTTGGAAGTTAAAGAAATGTAACTCATAATTGGTACATAAAACTCAGAAACTAAGAGGTTATTATAACAAAAATTTAATTCAAATCTATCAGGAAGGACATAAATTAATTTTTATGTTTTACCTATTCATTTTGTTTAATATAAAATAAAAATATACTATCTTGTTGCACTAAAAGGTACAGAAATAGTTGAAACAATAGAAGAAGCTGGGATTTGAGAGCACCAAGTAATGTTTTCATCTCTACAATATCACGGTAATGCAGTGATGAATGATGATGCTGAAAGCGCGTACATCAACATAACCTCATTATCTATTATGTTATTATTTTTGCAGGCATATTTTAAAAATATAGCGCGCAAAGCATTTCAAGTAGTCATCAGAAATATTGCAGAAGAAATTGCCTCGAACTGTATAGATCGGCCAACTCAGCTGATGCCGCGAAATGCGTAAACAAATGCGAGTCAAAATATGCCAAAGTGAGATGAAACGTGAAAGCCTTGTATACTCGGCGATAGGGACTACTACTACTATTTTTTACTGTACCAGTATTGCAGCGCCGAGTTCCAGTTCAGAATGAGTTCCGTACCTACTTACGAAACTTTGCGTGTGCGCAATTCGCGACCAGGGTTTCAGCTATATTGGTCACGCTGTATGTTAGATACTTTTAGTAACAGAAATTTAGATTCTTTCGACCATTTTGTAACACTTTCCTAATGTATCTTCTGTGCTTTAATGTAATTACTTTTATTCAGTAAATTAGCAAAATTCGGATTGGATAGTTAATAGAAAAAAAATGTTT
>JABXWE010025413.1:0-16037 GCA_014611495.1 Limonius californicus
TAACTAGTACCGATCGCTGTTGCTACCGAGGTAAAATTTTCTAAGTCCCTGGAAATTATATTTTGTAGGGCATAAAAAATCGATTTTTTTTATTTTCGCGGAAAAAAGATTCTTTGACGCAAACAAATAACAACCGTTAGAATAAAAAAAATATATTTTCTAAAAAAGAGGGGGGAGGGGGCCGGTGCGCTTACATATATCCACGAGTGTAATATTTCTTTGCATATTCATATGCTCCATTACGTACTGAGCGATTCAGTGAAAACCCCAGCTTCCTATCTTTTTTCGTTTATTAATTAAAGGAGTTTGAAGTTTCAAACTTCCAAGCTTCGTAGAGGGCGCCACAGGAAAATTACGGAGTTCTTCAAAAAACATAACTCATTTGTTCACTATGTTTTTTTAACACGGAATGTATGATTTTAGAAGGTCTTTCGGTTGGGTATTCTGTTGCTTTTCTTTTTACACTGTTGCTAATTGTTTGTCGATTTAAGTTTTTAATGTCTTTAGGGTGATCATGTTGCACATTACAACGAGAAATGAGCTGTTCTGCGCCCATTGTAAAAACGTTTGCTGTACAAGAACGTATTGCACATCTCCAATAAATTTCACCACTTTTTAGCACTTTGTCTTTGGTAACTTTGGCACACTCCACAATCAGTACTTCTTTTCCACGTTCGCTGATAACTTTAGAAACTTCCATATTCGTGAAAAACACAACTAACAACAAACAACTAACTTTGGCCAAGTGTAAGAGGAAACTAAAATGTATTTGCAAATAATATCCGATAACTAGGCAATTATGTTGATGTTTATATAGAATTAAAATGTGCCGGCTACTTAGTGGCCAGCCTACTTAGGGTGGACCCTACTTAGCAGCAATAAACTAGCAATTATGTTAATCCCCACGACAGCGTCCAGTTTAAGGGTAGGATTAAAATATACCAGGTACCTAGCGTCCAGTTCATGTCCGCCCTCCAAAATAGCCTTCACCTTTTCTTGGAATTTGCCAATACCTTCTTTATTTATGACATAGACTTGTTTAAATGTGTTTTCGAATCTTTTCCCGTTAATATTATGTCATATAAGAAATTTGCCACTTCTGAAACGCCTGGAAATAGTTGCCCTAATTTTCGCTGAAAAATTGTGCTAGCCGGGGAAATACCAAAAGGTACTAACTTTAAAAATTCCCTTATGGGTACTCCAAGCTACAATTTTTGAAGATTCCTCATCTAATTGAAATTGAGCGTATGCCATACTCAAATCTATTTTGCTGAATGTTTCCCCGCCTTTCAAGGCGGCAAAAATATCCTCCACCCTTGGTAACGCATACTTAAGGTACGGTCTATCTAACGCGTTTAAACGCGACGGTTTATCGCAGCAATTAAACTCAGCAATTAATTACTATGGCCTGGTCCATTTGGGCACGTTTTATATCAAGGGATTTATGTGGCGAAGGTACAGTTCTGTATGGTGTGTTCTTTAGTCTCCTTGGTTGGTGTATTTTTCAACTTCCTGGCTTTTGTTGCGTCTTTATACGTTTTCCACATCATCTCCACTGCCGTCTGCTTCTTCAAAATCTTCCTCAACATTATGGATATTAGGAGCTTGCCATTCCTCACGTATGCTTCCCTACTTGTTGAATTAACACCTCGTCCTCTTTTAATGAAAATCTCAATCTTTTTCCTTTTACTGCCATTCTTCCCGTGGTGCTCAAAACGCACGCGATTAAATGGCCCGAGATGCAATCCGATTTGCAAACGCATCATAGAAATGCGACAAGTAGCGACGTATCGTAACAAATAGACCAGTTATATGAGACCTCCAGTCAACCAACTTGTGCGGTTAATCGCTGCGATAAATCGTTGCGTTTAAACGCGATAGATAGACCGTACCTTTACATCCACGAAATATCTGTTTATCGTTATTTTATAATTTGCACATAAACGAATAGACCGATCCATTTTTAAAACCGGTATCAGTAGTGTACCCCATGGATAACTGTCTATTTGCGTGCTTATATTTTCTTTTACTAAACGGTCTAATTCCAATTCTACTTTTTTAAGTTTCTACCTTTTCTTTATATGCAATTTATTGGGATTGACCTAAGTTTGCAAAATATCGGTTTAGAATCAGGCTTTAAATCCAAATGAATAATGTCATACTTGTAAGCGCCCTACGTGCCGTCGAATAACGATTCATATTCTTTTCAAATCTGATCTATCGTAAACTGTTTCACATAATTTACTTGCTCATTATTACGTAGCTTCCCTGTGCCTAAATTAAAAGCTTTCCACCAGTCCCTACCTAATAATGGCGGACCTCCATCATTCACAACATATAAATTCATGCTACGTTTTTCCTAGTTATATTCTACTTCCGCTGTAAAATAGCCCAACGATTCACTAGTTTTGGGTGTATTCCTTCAAATAAATTTTGCCAGATTCGAATTCATAATTACAAAATTTGATCAAATATAACTGCTTTGAAATTACACTAACTCCGGCACCACTGTCGATCTCCATTGCTAAACGTACCTTACCTATTTTAACCTTTATCGTGTTGTTTTTATGCGTTGTGATATTAAATAGCGGCAAGTTTTCCCTAACTACTGACTTGATGCTATGATTGTTTACGGTATATTTACAATTATTAGCAAAATGTCCTACAGCCTTACATTTAAAACATTGTACACTATTAAACTTATACATTTGCCCGGGCTGGTCAACTTTACCACAAATTTTACGGGCGTCTCTCATAGACTCTGAAGCTGAATCCTTTTTTCCTTGCCGTACTGATTCCTTCCTTTCGTACTGCCATTTGGTTGGCCCCCTCACCTTGCTTTTCTGTGCCCAATCCCTTGTGTGGCTGCTTGCAAAATGGCCTCTTTTTTAACGCCGTTTCCACTACGTCCTTCATAATCAGGTCCTCCTTGTATTCTTCGCACAATCTATCCACAATGGGGCCTTTGTTTAGACCCGTGACAAATTAGTAGCGTTGAATCTTGTCCAAATCCACAAAGTTGCAGTTCACCGCTAGATTTTTCACTCTTGCGTGCCATTCCATAACTAACTCGTCACTCTTCTGCATTGAATGATAGAACTCGCTCCTATCCCGGAAAATTGATATTTTCGGGCTAAATTGTGCCTTCATTAAGTTACACAATTCTTTCACTGAGCTTCTTTGGATAGCACAAATCGCGTAGTAAAAACTATATGTTCCTGGTGAGAGATAACTAATTAACAACGCACTTTGTCTTTTTGATGTATCCGTGTCTTTAATTTCATTTGCCGTGAACAATTGCTCCAGCCTCTCTTGGTATACGTTCCAATCTTGATCATTATGATCAAATCGGTCGACTGCACCACAAATCGTAGACATTGTTCTACAAAGAAATGAGTCGTTGCCTTCAAAAATTTCGCCACTTTCGGTTTAAACGTATCGTAACCATCCCGTACCAGTCGATATATTAATAATTTTGCGGAGCTTCTTGGATATACCTGTAATCAACTTTAATCACTTTTATCCTCGTCGCCAATGTTGTGTTCGGGTGGTGAAGTCGTCATTGAGGATATTTAGGAACCGTTGACAATA
Source organism: Limonius californicus (assembly GCA_014611495.1). Lineage (NCBI taxonomy): Eukaryota > Metazoa > Arthropoda > Insecta > Coleoptera > Elateridae > Limonius > Limonius californicus. The sequence continues at coordinate 3,592 of JABXWE010025413.1, forward strand.
TTCGACACGCTGAGGATAATCAGCTTCGCGTAATTGTTGCACAGACTGCAAACGATAGGGACACAAGCGGATATCTTTCTTTAATATTTTGTGGCAGGTGCTAACTGACAACTGAACTTGTTGAGACAAATGGTGTACAGATGTTCAAGGGGCATCTTCCATAATCTGTCTTACATTTTCAATTCCTGCTACCGTTCTTCTCGTAGGATGACTTCTGCTTTCTTTGCCTAAAATGGATCAAGTTTCACGTTTAACTTCAACGCAGTGATTTAGAGAACAACGGAAAGTGTTATAAAGCAACACAAGGTTTGGAAATTCCTGGCGTAACTCTTCAACACAATCATCAATTAAGTACTGTCATACTCCAATTTTATGTTCCTGTAGCAAAACCATTTAATTTAAATAGGTTACGTTACCACACACAAACAACCGACGGGTAGAGATTACAGGCTCTGAAATTGATGTTCTGTAAAGAAAAATTGTGTTTTAATTAAAATTATTATTACATAAACTGTACCATAGTTATGTATTTTACTAACGAAATACACAATTTAGTCTTGAAAAAGTCTGATTTTTCAAACAGCAGGCTAAAAATTCTCAAAAAGCTAAGAAAGCCAAATAAATGACCACACACGCAAATAAAAAAAAAATTTTATATTAGTCGGTTGACGAAGAAGTTTTGACTTAGCCCGAGGTATCTCTTGTATGAATTATGTGATGCATCTTATTGATTGAAAAGGATACCTTATCAGCTCCTTTCACATTTTTCGTGAAACATTTAGAAGACAATGTCACATATAACAGAAAAATATTTAATTATTGTCGACTATTCCAAGAAACCATACGTTTAACCACAAAGGACATCTTGTTTGCATATCCTAAAACACTATTTACAAAATCTGTCGTAATAACTTGATTTGTACAGGGTGAGCGAAACTCGATGTCTCAGCTCTATCATAAGAAAACGAAAAACGATAGAAAAAATCTGAAAAGAGGTTCTTAAATGGGATTGAATAAGGTCCATTTTAAGCCAAATTTGCATATTTTTCCATATTTGGAAACTGAAGTAATGACGTCATCGAATTTTTTTCCACATACATACCTATATTTTGGCATATTTATAAAGAGCTAATTTTTCTGAACATGTTTTGTAAAGAAAAAAAATCTTTATTCGTTAGAAAATTATAAGCAAATAAAAAAATATATATTGGAAACAAATAGCAAAGTCGCATTCGTTAATAATTACACATTATTAATTAGTATTAACTATTAATTATTAATTTAACATTAAAAAACACATAATATGTTACTACTATTACCACAGAAAGAAACAAAGTATGTAGGCAATCACTACAACAAATTTTCAATGTAACCACCTCCTACTTCTAAGCACTTATCCAATCTCCGCCTTACTTCTCTCACTGAAGCCTTACGTAACATTTCTCTAGATAGTTCATCGCAAGTATTTCTGATTTTTTCTTTTAAATGTTACAAGTTAACAGACGGTGTGTTCCCCACAAGAAGAAGTCTAGTAGGGTCAAGTCCGGTGATTTAGGCCCCCACTGTATCGGACCATTTATTCCTATCCAATTTTCTCCGTAAGTTTCATTTAAATGTTGTTGGTCAATTCTTGCTTTATGCAGTGGAGCTCCGTCATGCTGGAAACACATGTTTGCTCGCAACTGGAATGGCACATTTTCGAGAAGCACAGGAAGTTGTTCTGAAGAAATTGCAAATATCGTTCACTATGTAAAACCCCGTCGTAAAAATATGGACCAATCAAATGCCCATTAATAATACCACACCAAACGTTAATTCCGAAGTGTCCTTGGTTTTCAATCGGATTGACAAAATGTGGATTTTCAGTAGCCCAAAAATGTTAATTTTTTTATTGGGCTTACCGTTACTAACAAAGCGGCTTTCGTCCGTCCACAACACATGCTGAAAAAACCGATTGTCATTTATCTCTAAGTTTTCCATCACTTGGGCAACCTAATTAATTCTTCGTTGTTTGATGTTGATCTGATAAGTGTTCTAAGTTGTGAAGTTTATAATCGTGATAACAAATTTTCTCTCAACATTATTCGTACCAAACTACATTTTAAATTCAACTCACAACAGGCGTGCCTTGTATGGTCTTCAAAATACTGCAAAACAGTGGCAACATTATTGTCAGAATTGACCCTTTTAACAATTTTTCTACCCTTTCGAGAAGAAAATACCTCGTTATTTGCACGTAAATTGCGTTCCAATCTTGTAAATATTTTTAAGCTTGGAATAACACGTTCGGGGTATCTCTGGGCGTATAACTGAACTGCTCTTCTAGGGTTCTTTTGAGATTCCCCATAAACTAATAACCTGTTGACTTTTTCGTTGTGCTAGAACATTTTTCAAAGTCAAATGACAACAAAACTATATTTGTCAACCATTAGTTTAATTATTGACAGATGCGACTTTGCTATTTGTTTCCAATACTTTCTTTCACAAATTTGCTTATAATTTTTTAACGGAAAAAGATAGCAAATATTATTCTTTACAAAATTTGTTCAAAAAAATTAGCGTTTTTTAAATATGCCAAAATATAGGTATGTTACTCGAAAAAAAATTCGATGACGTCAACACTTCAGTTTCCAAATATGGAAATATATGCATATTTGGCTTAAAATGGACCTTACTCAATCCCATTTAAGAACCTCTTTTCAGATTTTTTCTATCCTATCCAGGACGTAAAAATATTTTACATCCTGCAATTTTTTGTCAAAGAAAAGGCCACAATTTAATGGTATATATCTGTAGGATTATTTATCCAACACCTCCATACAAGCACTATAATAACACTAATGTGAGAGAATATTGAAAAAGTCACTAGTGAGAAAACATAGGGAGACACCATGAATAACAAAACTAGATTCAACACTATTTATTGTTCAAATTACTACTAACATATTCAGAAAAACGTTCTGGTTAGACCGAGCGACAGCAATATCGGAAACAGTTTGTATAACTAATGCTTGGTATTGAGATATGTAATAACATTGTTTTGTCGATATTGTAATTCTCTTGCTCCTTTCAAGTTCATTCACTTCGATCTGCTTCATTCCTTTCTTCTTCCTTCTTTGTCTTCAATATCTCGGTAATCCCTCTTTCAGTGAGTAAAGAACAGTAGAACGTCACTTTTCTTCACTCTGTAGCATGTGTATTACGATGTTTTCGGTTGTAAGTATTTCTCCGACCTAATTTGTTATGTTCTCCCTGATTATAATCCATCTGCTGCACTACATCATGGTGTGTTGGGGCACTTCTCTTTGCCCACACTAATCGCTCTCTTCCGTCTCTTTTAGCTTGAATCTGTAAAAGTATGCACCAAAATCTCATATCCCGTGAGGTACTGGGTAAGGTAGTACCCCACCTCCCCGTGCTTCGGTTCTACTCATTGTTTCGTGTCCTATATTAACCATTTGGTCCACTGTGCAGTTTCAGCTTCCCGGGACCATTCCTTCTGCCACTTTACCATCATATGTGGCTCTTGCTATATGCACTGCTGCTTTGATTTGCACCTTCTCCAGTGCTCCGAATAATGGCGTTGACTACACTGTTTAGCATTTTCCTTTTCCCTTCCTTTAGCCCGCCAACATTGAACATCAGAGAACTCAGAGGTCTTACCGCCCTATCTGCCTTCTCAGCCGCTGTAATTATGTGTACCCCGATATTGGTATTTTGACTGAATACTGTCTCGCCCCACCTCCCAGCTATTACTGATATTTTTTTAACAGTTTCCTGCCTGTCGGTCGGTACAACGGCTTGCGTTTTATAGGTTGCCAATCGCAAGCTTTTTGCCCTCATCCAGTACTCTATTCTTCGTACTGGCCACGCTGCATCATCCTCTATTACTTCGTTGTTGTTCCCGCATACCAGTCATGCTATGTCGTTGGCGTAACCTATTATGGTTGTTTCTTTCGGCATGTCCTGTCCTAATACGTAGTCGTAATAGACTTTCCAAACACCTCATGGGTACTAGATTTTGTGAAGTTCTTTTTTTCATGTAAACGTACAGTTTGCACTTATCATGCCACCATTTGAAAAACCACACTGCCAAACAAGGAAAAACATTTGCAAATTTCGTTTTGGGTATGTATCATGACTTATTTCGAAAATAAAAAGGTCCCTATAAATACAAAATTCGTATAACCAAAACTATTTATGTAGCTTCAATTACTATGGAATTCTCACCAACTATGTACTTTATCCTACTTTTCAGTATGTATCATATTTTTCTGTTTTCGCGATGCCCATCTTCGTTTGCTTCTAAAAACGCTTTAAAGACCCACGGTTGAGCAGCAGTCTAACCTTTGGTTTTGCTAACATAAACAGCGTGTCTCCAATTACAAAAGCTTCAAATCACAACCGAAGACGTTTGTCTTCGTTTAAGTGTTATTTGTAGAGGTTGTGTCTACCGCAGGTCTTGTATCAAAATGTTTGTTCTTAATTATTTTAATACTACAAACCGTCTTTTATTATTGTTGATAATAGGATATCCTACTGCTGATTGATTATATCCGTATAAACATATCAAGTGGTAAACTGGTGTATTATTGAAATCAATAAATATTTAAATTATTTTAGTTCTACTATATATGCATATACTAAAGATATTTTTCTTCTAGGGGAACTCTACGGAAACCTGACAATATGCAATAGAAGCAGCTGCAACAAAACCAAAGATATGTACTGTACCCATTAAAATGTGGACATTTTAGAAGTAATAGTTTTTTCTAGTATGTTCTGTATTGCATAACAAGAATCTTATAATTTTCATAGTTTACTCCATAACTTTGCAATTAATAAACAACCGTCTATAAGGAAAGTTATTATGGTCATAACACAATAACTCTATTTTCCTCGGTTTTGTGTTATCAAAGCAATAGAGCATATTATTATATGCTCTTCGGTGTTATATTTCTTTAACTCCTATATATTATTTAGTTGATAGCTCTCTAAGTCTTTAACTAAATCATATTTGTTGTGTTTTAAAACTATGAAATTTTACGAAATCCACCAAAAAGTGTTGTTAATGTTTACACAGGGTGATGAAATAATGAGGCATACAATGTGTAGCACATAGGTTAAAAGCCTATGTTGAGTAGGTATAAAAAAATACAAGAAAGGAATTAATTCTTCAAGGTTAGTTCTTTATGATACTGGGATCTAAATATGTACAATTTCAATAAAACATTGCATGCTTATCTATCTGGATTATTTCTTTCGTCGATTACTATCGATATCATTAATTTAATATTTACAATTTGGAAGAAAATTTGTCCAAAAATTCATTTGCAAACGATGATTGTTTTCTCTGATAGACTGATTTGAGTATTGGTTGTCTGTGTGTACAAAGCAAGCACGGGCATTAGAGATTCACCCCAGTGTAGTCTAATTTCTCATTTTTTATTCTTCTGGCTCATAAAAAAGCATTGCATGAAAGCATTTTTTACATACCCAGTAAATCTTCTAATTTTTATATTAGGGTGGGCAAAAAATGACATTTTTGAATAAGCAGCTCAGTCAGTAGCTCGACTAAATTGAACTATTTTCGAAGAAGGATGAAAGGTATAACACCACGGTCTGTATTTCTTTGGTTCAAGATTACAAATATTGTTTCTACGAATAATCTACATTTTTTAGTAATATAATAAATATGAAAAAGAAAAACACTTCATGGCAGTAACAATTCGATTCTCAGTAATTGTTTAACTTTTATATTAACTTTATTTGTAGTTAAAAATTGCAAATCTCGACAGATCAATGCAGCAACACCACAGCCAACCAGTATATTTTTTCACAGTATTTTTGAATGTGTATTTGTCTTCACACCATGAAAATTTCCGCATGTAAACTGTGAGAAATTTGTTAAAACTACTATTTCTTCTGCAAATATCAACGCGCTGTAATTATTTGCGGTAGTTTGCAAAAAACTATAGTAATTAGGCAAACTCTGTATAGAACAGAAAAACGGATCCCATTTAAAGTTATGTTCAATGTTGGGTAAGATTCTTTGAATCGATATAGATGCAAATACATGTAAAACATATGTTGCGGATCTATGATGCACAACCAAAAATAGATCTAAAACCTTTAGAAAGATACTTTTTTCATGAGACCGCAACACCCCTACTGTTGGGCAAGAGCCTCACCCATCTTACACTTTTTGACTACTATTGTTTATTCCTCATTTTTAGTGATCTACTGTCCCATATCCATTAACATTTCACGGTGGTATGAAAAAGTTTTGCATCAGTTGCACAAATAAGACAAATTGCAGTTGAAACCCATTTTGTTCAAATATTATTCATTTCATCATTGCAAATATAATGCAGGTACTTAAAAACAATACTAGTAGTAATAATAGCCCACATGTTGATCCATAAAAAACGGAAACAATTCGTTATGTAAAAGTTATTCTAACACAGAAAAATTGTACAGTATATATAATAATGTAGTCTACACCTAAACATTTATTACAATACACATTAATTAATGTTAAACTATTTTTGTACTTAATAGGCCATCTTTTGTTTTTAATAACTAATTCACACCTTTTTGGCATATAATTCACCAATTTCTGCAATTCTTCCTTCGTAGTGCAGTGATACTAGGCTACTACTATTAGGGATTCGATTAATTCTACTTTTTTTGCGGGTTCTTTTTACATAATGTTAGAAATCCTCTGCCATAAGTTTTCTATATGATTTAGGTCCAGGGATTGTGCTGGCCAGGCTATTCTTTTTACTTTATTGTTAGACATCCAAGATTGAACAACCTTTGCTCTGTGGCAAGAAGCAATATCATCTTAAAACATAAAGGTTTCGTCGGGAAATAACTATTTTCCACTAAGCAGCATCTTCTCCTGACATCAATGTATTTGGTTGCATTCACCATCCCAGGTACAACAGGCAGTGTACCAATACCATATTTTGGTTAAATCTGTCGAATTAAGGCTTCTGTCTGTCAGGTTCGTCCTCCGCAATATAATGATGTTTCTTTTTGACGGCCACTGCGGGGTTTATCTTCAATTTTTTCCCTCTCATAGTATTTTTTGATCACTATGGATTGATTGCACTACACTTTCATAGCTATTTCACGACTGGAAGCGCCTTTTTCATGATGAAAAATTATTTCATATCGTTTTTCATCCGATAATTTGAACTGTTTCTTTTCGGATAACATTTTGCCACTGTTAAGGACATGCAAAATGCAACTGAGTAATCCATAATATCTGCTGGTGTATATATACTCATAATATAATACGTATTTCAACTTATGCTTCTAAGTTTCATGTTAAATGCATTTTAATGATCCCATTCGAAAATGCGTGAATAACTGATTATTGATTTTAGAAAATAACTTACCTTAATTGTTCTCTATGAATTTCTAAGTACCTAATTAAGAGATAAGTTGTTGACATAGTTCTTAAAATCAAATATTCAACTTCAAGAAATAATTATTTTCTTGGGTGATGCAGAACTTTTCTACACCACTGCATGTAAGTCATTTGCTTATTGAAAATCTTAAAATTAATTTATTTAATCTATTTATATAGCGTCTCACGATGAGAGCGTAGTACAGGCTCTTACGGACACCAATATCGTAAAACTTCTACTTTTTGCTTTTGCCTTTTGTTGTACAAACCACTTATCGGTCATAAGAGTTAGCTGGACATCGTTTGCCGGGATATACTTAGTTTAAGCAAACTTTCACTGCATTTCAGGCGCTTACATTTGGCAATATTTTAAGATGAAGTCTCATAAGTTTGCGTAGTCCATAAGAGCCTGTACTACACTCTCAACGCTCTATAGTTCCAGTTGCATTTACAAAAGCCTTATGACCAACAGACCTGGTTCTAGATACTAGATCTATAAAGTGGATCTAAATACTTCCAACTCTGGTTACTATGTGCTTTCATAAATTTAAAATGGCATGCGGCAGAAAACCTGTTAAAAAAATTTAAGATTATGAGAATCAAATAACAGGAAACTACAAAATCGATATTTTTGACTAACCTAATGTAAGGATAAAATATCTTGGTTTTAATTAATTTGATACTGGCTTATCTTTTTGGAAAATGCTGTCTTTGATTTTTTTACATTGCATGCTTAATCTGCTACAGCAAATTAGGTATAGTACAAGTATCTACGATATCTGCCAGCGCTCCCTAAATTTAATTTGGGCTAGAAAAAATTATTCACGAAGGTGCATTATAAATTAATTTACTATATGAATAAATCTGCTGCTTTAGTTAAATATTTTTTGCTTTACTTCATTGATATTCATATGCATTAACATGTGAAAACAATATTAATAATGGCAATGGGTGTTATTTGTTCTTTGTTGCTTTTATGCGTATTTCGATATGATACACGTTTTCGAAACCAATATAAATAAACATTCTTGTACGACTGGGCATTTTTATGTGTTTACTCAGTCTATTTTCAGGGCAGTAAGTTGAATTTGCCGCCCACGGGCGATTAGTAAAAAATGGGAGGTAACCATACGCTTCACAGCACATTGCTCCATAGCAGCAGTGTGAATTGACAATCATATCAAAGGTAACTTTACAACATTCAGTTGTAATTTTTAGACAATGTAATTTATTTTTTCATTTTTATTGTACTGTTCCGATCGTGAAAAAAATATAATAAGCAACTTCGACCTTAAATGCATCGTGTACAGGTCTCGATTAATAATAGACTCTTATTATCCATGACCGATAAACTGCACCTACCTTACATAACTATGGTAGTTGGGCAAACAGTAAACTACATATTATTTTAAGCTTCTCTCAAGCAGCAAATACTAAAAAAAACCCATTGAATTTAAACTGTTTTGACTTTATAATCTTTTTTTTGCTATTTAAATGTTGTTGCTTCATCTAAAATTGCCGTAGTAATTTCATATTGGGCAAATAGTATATTGCTGCTAAGCAGCGTAATTTACCATTAATTTTTAAAATTAGTTTATCAGTTGGAGAAAAACGAATCTTCCTAATAAAAAATAATAATGTGTCCGCCCTTGCTGCATTGATCTACGGAGTGTTTATTAGTTATGACGATGAAGAACTTCATCTGCTGAAACAACTTTGGTTATTTGTAGAAAGTCACTGAAAATGTTTATTACTTGTTGTTGTGATTCACCTATGAGAGTTTATATTAAAAGTTTGTATTTTATTGAAATTAAAGTATTAATTTCTTGTCTAATTGTATTTGATAACTCTCTATATAACAGTAATTTTATCTGTACTTTACAATATAGATTGTAATTAATAATTGTTAACAATCTGTAAGGGATTTAAATGAATTTGTACCTGAATAGTAGTAACATTTGTGTGTGTTAGTATGCATGTCGAGATCAATCAGAATAGGATAAACATACAAACTTTAAATACATCGATAAAGTGGTGGTTTCTTAAGGAAGTAATATTGTGTTTTCCCTTATAAAATTTAACCGTGTTTGGAAATTAATATGTTTATGTATGTGGTTTCAGCAGTATTGTTTCTACAAATAATCAAGATTAGAATTATATAAAATCTCAAACTCTGAAGAATCACTCAGTGTCTTCAAATACTCATCTATTTATTATAACTTAGTAGTTTGAAGTGGCATTTTTTTCAAAAACATTGATGACAAATGATACACCCTGTAATACAGGATTAGTACGTAACTAATAGAATGTTAAAATTTATTAATAAGTAAGAGTTAAATATGTTCCATTTGTTTTGATTTTGTTGTCTTATACCTAATTATATTGTCTTTATTTTTATAATTATTTATTCTAAAATGTTAGTCCTTGTACAGTATTGTTACTTAAAAGACTGTAGATGCACAAATGCTTGTTTAGATAAAACAACACACTTTAATTAGTTTTGTACTTACATATTGTAGAATGGCAAATTTTAATTTATTTCATATTTATTGTAGAATTAGTTGTCTGGCACTGTACTTAGAGTATTCGAAAACCAATAAAGTCTAAAATCGGTTAATGTTTCTGGTGCTATTTGTTTGAATACCCATTCAAGATTTCTTCGCATTCACCTTTGATTAGAAGTCTTAAAAGCATAAATTAATGAATACTGGAGAAAACAACTTTCGTAAAATCTGAACACCAATAACCAACAAATTTGATACAAAAAAAGCAACGAAAACTGTATATACTTGTGTTATCTGGGTTGAGTTCCAGACTCCAATATGAAGATAAAAACAAGGTTGAGGAGAACGTGTTATTTATTTAATAAAAAAACTCGTAACTGCACAAACAGAAACAAAAACATAACAACCCCAAGCAAGGCGACCAGATAATGTCTGCATGCGCACTACATTTACCCCCCTCTCCAAAAAAAAGAACATGTTAAAGGGAAACCCTCCACAATGACGTGTCCGGAACAACATTTTGACCCACATTACAGAGGTAATCAAAATTTAGAACGATTGTGGTAGTTAAAAAACTCTTTATGTGAAAGACATTTTGTAAATAATCCTTAAAAGTAACAAACGGAAATTGAAGAATAAAAAGAAACTTAAGGCTAATACAAATATAGCAGAAATAATATAAAAGGTTCTTAAAGCTAAATTAAACAAAAACTGGAACAGGAAAACAGGGAAGGGATGTAGTTGTGAGTAGGTTCTGAAAACAGAAAAAAGAAAAAAAAGTTTGTGTGCATACCAAAAAGCTGCAAAAAATTAATGTTTACATACAGCAAAAGAATTCAGTACGTAACAATAAAAATTAAAAAAGATATTCAACACCTTTGTTTAAAAAAACGGTGAATGTGGGTGTGATGTCAAGAGTCCTTTAAAAAGTAAGCGGGTTTGAGCCTATCTATTGAAACCTTTCCTTCCTACCATAATCGTCGTGTGACATATTTTTGTGAACATTCCCTTGCCCAAAATGGCCCTAAATATGTAGGTTTCAGACCTAATGAGTGTGAATCATTACGCACGAATACATGCGTAACGGAAAACAAATCTTTATGGACATATGAGGTAGCAGTATAGCGTTTGGTGAAAAAGAACTTAGCTCTCTTCATACGCTCTCCTAATTGAATCACAAAATTTGCAACATTGGGATCTTCATCTGCTGTTACGTTCTGCGAACCTTTTAAAAAACGAATATCAAAAGCGAAATTTGAAATAAACTCAATGTGTCGGAATTCCCTGGGTAAATAATGGTCCGCGGAACCCCGTATGGCGGAACAGATCGCCCGGTGATCGGTGAAAATGCAAAAATGTTTGTATTCTATGTAATAGCGAAATTTCTTAACTGCGAAATAAATTGGTAGGAGTTCCCGTGAAAATAAACTATATTTACGCTCTACAGCAGTCAATTTCCTACTACAAAACGCCAACGGCTTCCAAACACCGTCCTCAAACTGTTGTAAGACCGCTCCAATGATAGAGGAAGAGCTATCGGCCGCTATACTAATTTCAGCGTCATGCTTAGGATGAACCAATAAAGTGAAGTTAACTAATGCGTTCTTTGCTTTACAGAAGACTTCTAACTGCTTCGATGTGAAGTTGACAGGCTTGGTAGTAGCCTTCCCTGGCAACACTAGCTCATTTAAGGGGGTTAGAAGTTCTGCGCAATGTGGAATAAACTTGTGATAATAACTGATTAATCCAATACAGTTTCGTAGCTGCTTCTGATTCGTAGGTACAGGAAAGTCGAAAGCCTGAACTTTGCAAGTTTGTGGAAAAATCCCGTCACGTGAAACATGATGGCCTAAAAAATCTAATTCCGTTACCGCGAATACGCATTTATTCAAATTAAGGAGTAATCCAAATTTTTGCAAGCGTTCAAATACAAGTGTGAGATGGTGGATGTGTTCCTCATTATTCTTACTAAAAATTAATATATGGTCTAGATAAAAATATGTAAAACTTAGCTTCGCAAGAGTCTGGCAGATGAACCTGGACCAAGAAGCAGGAGCATTCCTCAAACCAAAGTTTAATCTTAAATACTGCTAATCTCCTAGGGAAGTGGTGATGGCGGTCTTCGGGACGTCCTCGGGCTGGATTGGTATTTGGAAATAGGCTTTCTTCAGATCCAGTTTACTGAAGACCCGTGATCCAGCCAGTTTTGCTGAGACATCTTGTAGAAATGGAATGGGAAAACAATCAGGAATAGTCAGTGTTTAATCTTCTGTAATCGCCGCCCATCCGCCAAGAACCGTCAAGTTTGACAACCATATGTTTGGGACTTGTCCAGGGACTGCTGGAGGGTTGGATGATTCCCTGATCTAAAAGATCCTGCAGGTGACCTTCAAGAAAATGCAACTGGTTAGGGTTGAGGCTTCTGGATTTGGCTGAAATAGGAGGACCTACTGTTTCAATCCTGTGGAACGTATTGTGTAAGATTGGTTTGCTAATGTTGAAATCTTTGGGAAATTGATTTAGTA